>CM032232.1:13585000-13755000 GCA_019009955.1 Riptortus pedestris
GTGTGGAGCGCCGGCTACGTTCCAACGAACTATGGATCAGGTGCTAGGCAAACTTAAGGGCGACGGCTGTTTCGTCTACATCGACGACATAGTGATCCATAGCGAGGATGCGGAGGGTCACGCGAAAAGGTTAGAAGGAGTCCTTGGTCGACTGCGATCAGCTAACTTGAAGGCAAACTGGGCGAAGTGTAATTTCGCGGTAGCTGAGGTAACGTATCTTGGGCATGTTGTTACCCGAGATGGAGTCAAGCCGGACCCACTCAAAGTCGATGCTGTGAAAAGCTTCCCGGCGCCAACTAACGCCAGTGAAGTCAGGTCGTTCCTGGGGTTGGCCAGTTACTACCGACGCTTTGTTAAGGGGTTTGCTGAGATTGCAAAACCCCTGACGTCCTTGACGGGACCAAAGGTTCCCTTTGTGTGGGGGCCAGAGCAGAAACGTGCGTTCGAAGGACTGAAGCAGTTCCTTTGCTCAGAAAATGTCCTGGTATACCCTGATTTTAGAGATCCGTTTATCCTTTCAACAGACGCCTCGGGATCGGCGATTGGTGCGGTCTTGTCTCAGATGAGAGACGGCCAAGAGCGACCAATTAGCTACGCAAGCCGACAGTTAAAGAAAGCCGAGTCTAACTACTCGGCAACGGAACGGGAGCTCTTGGCGGTAGTGTGGGCTACAAAAATTATTAGGAAGGCGGTTCAAGCTCATAACCGATCATGCTGCCTTAAGGTGGATGCTTAAAGTGCATGATCCATCGGCTCGTCTGACGAGGTGGGCTCTGCGGTTAACCGAGTTCGACTATGAAGTAGAACATAGGCCGGGAAAGAATCACGGCAATGCAGATGCATTGAGTAGAAGGGTCGCCCAGCTGAAGAGCTGTGTGTGGAGTAGGGACAGGATATTGGCTGCTCAACAAAAGGACTCGTGGTGCCAGTCCATGGTAACGACGAGTCGTTCGGAGCAGGCGGACGGTGTTTTGTATTGGGACCCAGGGACTTCTACCGGTTCTGATTGGCGACTGCTCGTCCCGGTGGTAATGAGGAAGGACGTTTTGACGGATTGTCATGCATCCCCCTGGGCGGGTCATCCTGGCACTGAACGCACCTCTGCCATAGTCCACCGCTCGTATTATTGGCCGAGCTGGAAGAAGGACGTGGCAGAGTTTGTAAAAAGCTGTGAGGCCTGTTCGAAAAGGAAGACGCCGGCAGGCTTACGCGTCCCTGTCCAACGCCCTTATATGGCCAGAGCACCTTTCGAGCAAGTCTCGATGGATGTGGTGGGACCATTTCCCAAAACGGGCCAGGGTAACAAGTACTTGCTCACGTTTATAGATCATTTCACGAGATATGCCGAGGGAATCCCCATTAAGGACCTAACAGCTGAAGAATCAGCCCGCGGTTTTGTAGAAATAGTCACGAGGCATGGGGTGCCGCTCAGACCGACCAAGGGCGCAATTTTGTGTCCAAGTTCTTCAGGCAAGTGTGTCAGCTACTGGGAACAAAGAAGGTTCAAACAACTCCTTACCACCCGGAGTGTAATGGTATGATCGAGAGGCTCCATCGTACGATTACAGAATCAGTTTCACACTATGCCAGGAAGGACGGTAGGGATTGGGATAGATGGGTCCCGTATGCGCTGATGGCATATCGATCAATACCGCATTCCTCCACAGGCTACTCACCGAATTTCCTGATATTCGGTAGAGAGCTGACTCCCCCGTCGTTCTGTGACTCGTCACCCCTGAGAGAAGGGGAAGCCTGGGAAGACCAGGTTGGCAACCTCAGACACCGCCTTTCAAAGGCGTATGAAGAGGCAAGAGCCAGGGCTGAAAAGACGTGGGCGGAACGAACACGCTATTGTAACAGAAGGTTAAAGGAGCGTGTATTCAAATGCGGGATCGAGTTATATTTGCATGTGCCTGCAGTAAAACCAGTCACTTTCCAAAATTCCATTGCCCTTGGACGGGACCTCATGAAATTGTGAAGTACTGTTTTCGAGTAACCTACGAGGTATTACTTAGTACCGGGGGTCGGATGGTGGTCCATGCAAATCGCTTAAAGAAAGCGTACTCAAGTGATGAGGGGTCGACTCCAGAGGTCAACCAGGCGGTTGATGGACCTACACCAGTGTCGGAAATACTACCGGAAGAGCCGTCTATACTTGAGATGTGGCCCGGTGCACCTTACGACCTGGAGGACGAATACTTTGGAGGGTGTGGCGAGGAGGAAGAGGCGCAGGGCGCACAGGCGCCAGCCTCAGGCCGCGTGACCCCTGTGGAAGGGATGTCGGAGACTGCAACCGTGGAGCCGGGGGAGAATTCGTTAGACCCAACGGGGCAAACGATCGTGTTAGGGAATACTCACCCGGAAGGGTAGTCACTCCTGAACAGTCGGAAGGGTAGTCCATCCTGAACTGTTAGAAGAAGCACCGGGCCCTCATGAGTCACAGCCTTTGGGTTTGCCAATGACGCCAATACCAGTCGCGCCAGGCCCGAGTTCAGGCCACCGCCATTCCCGATGCCCCGTGCGTACAAAATCAGCAGTCCGTTGTCCGCTACCTGATTGCCCAACCCCTGAGACCCAACGTAGTGTTCTGTTGCGAGATCGGTACTCGAAGGGCAGTGTAGAGTCCCCTGAGGTAGAGACGGAGGGAAGTGAGGAAAGTACCCTCGTTCCAGGGGAAAGTAGCGATTCAGGAGAGGATTCCACTCTTCGGGCCCCTAGGGGGGGAACGGTTTCCGAAGGGAGTGAAGAAGAGTCGGAAAGGTCGGGAGAACTTACACAGGATCCCGAATGGAGTCCTCCGCACTTGGCCAGGGACGTTGCGCCAAGGTCTCCGTACCAACTTCGCCATCGTAGAGCACCCGATGGTCCAGGAGGCGTATGAGCCTGTGATGAATTACAATCAGCGAAGTCGAAACTCTTAGAGTAGGTATTTCTATGTACCTGGGTTACAGGATAAATTTTAATTCTGTTCGTTTGGTTGGGTGTAGCGCGAGTGATAGGGACCTATCACAGGAATCACAGGGAGGGACATCCAGGAATGAGGGGATAGGGTAAGCAGTGTCCCCCTCAATGATGCTTTTAAATGAAACAGTAACCATTACTGCCTCTCTTCGTAACCCCGAACTTGCCACTTTCGAGTTGTTACTTAGGCTTGAGGAAACGGTAAGGGGGTGGAGTTGTGCCAATGGGGGTATCTTTTCAAGTGTCCGAGTGCGCAGTTGTGAATGTGAGAGTACCCTGCGGGATGTGGAGCTGGCTCTCCCGATGGGTGTGACTTTGGTTTAGGTGCAGACGAGCCAAATGTCTACTACAGTCTGGCGAGGGTACATCGTGTGGCTACAACGCACGAGATATGTGCGGTCTTAGACTTGCCACTGAAGACTTCAGGACCGCCCATGACGGCATGCACAGTGAACGCAAGGTCCCAACGGCACAACTCGACAGGTGTGTTCCTGCAGGCGCTGGCAGAAGCAGAAGTGTGAACAGCTGTTTCTTCACCTTTGACATCGAGGGCAGTTTCCAGCTTGGATGACGTTGGCGGAGATCACGTCTAGGAACTGCGGAACTGCGCTGGAGGAGGAGTATGGACATTGTTCCTGGGGATGTTCATCGTATTAGGGACTACCCTTCTTGTGGGAGGCGTCACCTTCGTGGCGGTTATTGGATGGCCAAGATGCAGCGGAGTATGGCTGAGGACGGGGTGCACTTTGGAGGAAGCGTTGCGGCACGTAGAGGTGAAGACCCTAAGGGGCGGTGGAGAATTTGGACTCATAGTACCGGGACCCTCGAATAGTGTTTGTTCTAAAGTGCCGTTCAGGAGTGAAGCGACACTTTTTCAGTGAGGGGGGTATTGTAAAGGGTAGTGTGTTTAGTTTAATTGTAAAGGGTAGTGTGTTTAGTTGTAAGATATTAATTATTTAATATGAGTTTACTTGGGTGGGGCTGGCTGGTGCTAGAGAGGGGTTTTCTGCTGACCGGTGCTAGATGTGGGGCCGGGGGACAGTGTCCAGCAGGCAGGACTGTGTGTGCGTGTCAGTGCTGTAGCAGAGCAGACCCTCACCATGTATTGGACATGGATAATACAAGTAGAGAGACCTTTGTCATACCCAATTATCTGATAGCCAGTCCCATTCCCGTTTATTTAGTTTTTATGGTGTTTATATTTCTTTGTGTTAACTACTTTTTAATCTATTTGTAAAATATATGGATTTAAGAGAAATAGGACTATCATCACCTCCCTCTCACAGAAATCCCCATTACATATATATATATACAGTTTTGAACGGACCTCATTTTCGTCATCTACTAAGTAGGATCGATGGACATTTGAAGAAAAATTTCGAAAATTCCGTCATGAGTACAACCTCAATAGCTGATTTCCCTTAAGGGAAATCTGCTAAAAATGGAAATATAACTGGTAAGATTATAAATGTCCACTAGCGGACCCGACAGACGTTGTCCTGCATATTCAAGCTATTAGGATATTAAACAATGTATGAAATGAAAAACGATTAACCTAGATACTGACTGCAGCGACATCTGCCAAGCTGATTTATCAATGTAAACCATCCAGGGCGTCACCCAAACGCATACAAAAAAAAATCATTCCAATCGGTTCAGCTGTTTAGGAGGAGTGAGTTCAGTGATATACACACGTACAGTAGAATTGTATATAAACTCAACCGCAAAAAAAACCGGACACTTAGATTTAGTCTTATAATTTTGTTAAATACTTAATATATATGTATATTAATTTTTTTAATTAAAATAATTGGTTAATCTATAGGTTATTTAAACAAAATCTGCCAAAAGTGAATAATTTTTATTGATTATTTACAAAAAAATACAAAAAAAAAAAAGATAAATTAACACATTTAAAAAAATAAAATTATTCTTCCACCCCCCCCCCCCCCCACCCCCCCCCCCCCCCACCCCCCCCCCCCCCCACCCCCCCCCCCCCCCACCCCCCCCCCCCCCCACCCCCCCCCCCCCCCACCCCCCCCCCCCCCCACCCCCCCCCCCCCCCACCCCCCCCCCCCCCCACCCCCCCCCCCCCCCACCCCCCCCCCCCCCCACCCCCCCCCCCCCCCACCCCCCCCCCCCCCCACCCCCCCCCCCCCCCACCCCCCCCCCCCCCCACCCCCCCCCCCCCCCACCCCCCCCCCCCCCCACCCCCCCCCCCCCCCACCCCCCCCCCCCCCCACCCCCCCCCCCCCCCACCCCCCCCCCCCCCCACCCCCCCCCCCCCCCACCCCCCCCCCCCCCCACCCCCCCCCCCCCCCACCCCCCCCCCCCCCCACCCCCCCCCCCCCCCACCCCCCCCCCCCCCCACCCCCCCCCCCCCCCACCCCCCCCCCCCCCCACCCCCCCCCCCCCCCACCCCCCCCCCCCCCCACCATAGAAATGCTAGTATAGCTTATTATAATGAAGGCGTTAGTACTAATTCACATACCGAGTTTGGTTTAATTCGGTTGAGTCTTTAGTGCCAAATAAAATTATGGACTCCCGCTATAGCTTATAGCGTATAACTCATTTATGCTTCCGTATACGGCAAAAGTGCATATATCAAAAGTTACTCTAAATAACAAAATAAACAACTTTTGTTATGTGCATATTTGCTGAAAAAGCAATAGGAAACGAAATATCGCTATTTTTAATTTCAGGCCTCCATTATAACCCCCACTCCTGCCCGTCCCTAGAAATGTTAGTATGGCTTGTTATAAGGAAAGCGTTAGTATTAATTCACATAGCGAGTTTGGGTTTAGTTCGGTTGAGTCTTTTGTTGCCTTAATAAAATTGTGGACTTCCGCTATAGTTTTTAGCGTATAACTCATTTATACTTCCGTTTATACGGCCAAAAACGCATATAACCAAAACGTTACTCTAAATAACAAAATAAAGAACTTTTGTTATGTGCATATTTGCTGAAAAAAGCAAATAAGGAAACAAAAATATCGCTATTTTTAATTTAAGGCCTCCCTTATAACCCCCACTCCTGTTCGTCTTAGAGAATATTAAATATAGCCTAAAGTCTAAGTTGCGGACTAGTAGTAATTATACATACCAAGTTCTCATAAAATTCGGTTCAGCCGTTTTGTTATGCGTGAAAAGTGTAACAACACAAACAAAACAAATAAACAAAACAAACAAACAAAAATAAACAAACAAACAAACAAACCAGACACGAAAGAAACAAAATGCAGTTATGGTGTCTATGGACATGTGAAACGAAAAGTTTATCGTGATACTTTCGCGCGGGCGAAAAAAATCAATGTACAGACAGAGGTTACAATTTTATATTTATATATCATATATACTATTTCTAATATATATATAATATATATATAGATATATACAGTTTTGAACGGACCTCATTTTCGTCATCTACTAGGTAGGATCGATGGACATTTGAACAAAAATGTCGAAAATTCCGTCATGAGTACAACCTCACTAGCTGATTTCCCTAAAGGGAAATCTGCTAAAAATATGTTTTAGCTATTGATGTCGTACTGATGACGCGATTTTCGAAAAATTCTTTGAAGGTCCATCGATCCAACCCAGGAGATGACGAAAATGAGGTCTGTTCAAAATTATATATCTATCTATTTATCTATCTATCTATCTATCTATATATATATATATATATAGATTTGTCTGATAACGGCTCTAGCAGTCGCAATTTTTGTTTGATCGTTACGATACTCGATATTTAACCGTTTTATGTAAAAAGACAGGTCAAGTTCGTTAATGGCTGAAATCGGAAAAGAGGGAGTGGGGTTTAGAGGGGGATTTTCGAAAATTCTAAATATATCCGTTATTAAGCATCGGACGAAAACGTGTATAGAACCAATCTTATTGCAAATTAAATTTACTATAAATATTGTTATATACATTTATTCTCTTATATTGAATAGTAACCGAGATATTTGCATTTTTAAGAAGTCTGTGGTCGGGTATAGTTCGGCCATTTCCGTCATTGCTCGACTCAAGTGGAAGCTTCTTCTAACCTTACCTGTGGTTTCTAACCTTACCTTACCTTCTTTACTTTGTGAGATTTATGCAAATACGTTCTGTTCATCCGCCCCCCCCCCCTTCTTTAGTTCTTGGACTACTAAAATTTGAGTTATTAAAATATGAATTGTAAGATTACAATTCAGAAGCCGTTTCAGTTGGGAATTTATTTTAATTAACTTAAAGATTTCTCATTGCGGTTTGTATTTAATCATGGTGGTATTGTGTTACCAGTATGTAGATTTCTATACTGTAAAACTTCACATGGGAAGTCTGCTAAATGTACGCAGCCCCTGCGTGACGGACTTTTTCTCTATCCTGAATAGTTGCATGCATTTAGCAATTAACAAATATGACCGGGTTAACTGGTAAATATCGAGCATGATATAGATGAAAACATATTTTCGAGCCAAGGACGTAAAATTTTTGTTCATGACATCACCAAACAATACTTGGTATGCTAATCTCAGGTGAGGTGGGAGTGGGGGTTTACTGAAGACTGAAAACTATAAAGTCCAAACACTTAGGTTGTTATTCATGACAGAGAAAATAAGTATATGACAACAATTATTGGTAATTAAAGTTTGGCTACATACAATTTTTCGACCCGACTATAATATTGTAGACATTTAAAATTGTTAAAATTTCCTCCTCTAAACCCCTTCCGTCCAGTCGCTACAAATTAGATGGGTTATAGATTTAATTTCCACATGAACTGAAGTTAAAAGACTACGATTTGGATCTGAAATAGATTTAATCCTAATTCTCTAGATTTAAGGTACTCCGGAAAAACCGCTAATTGTGCAGCTGATGCGTGGGATTTTTTTTATTTTTTAGACTAAGTTTTCATTATGAGATTTAATTCCTAAGACTCTACAGCCGTAAGGAAGACGAGTGCGGGGTCTCGGGGTTCTTCCATTGTCCGAGTGCTTTGATAACAGCCCATTCATGGAAAGAGGCAGGAGGCAGGGAAGGTCTTTTCACCAAGTCTGCAGTATTGTCCTTGGAGTTAGCCATTCATACTTCTAGCTCTGGCCTCATTTCGTCTAGGAGTATGCCACTAATTAAGAAAAAGTCTGTGATGAAGTAAACTAAGAAGATATCCCAAGTGCTGGATGGCACCCTGGAGATTTCGTCTCATCAGTCATCTCGTCGTCAGTTTGTTCTCAGCTCTCTTCAACTGAATAACAGCGTAGCTAAAGTGAACAGTGTGTTTTAGTTCCAGTGCGGTAAAGTGTTTTATGTGAAGAACAGTTACATAAGGAACACTATGTTATATATTAAACTACATTATTCGAAGCTTAAATACCGAATATTGTTTACAAGAGACCATTATTATACGAGTTAAATCCAAATATGTTCTGGTTATCCCTCCCCCTTTTGTTTTTGGACTACTAAAATTTGATTGATTGAGATACAAATTATTTTGATTATTTTGATTGATTATAAATTACAGTACTAGATATATCATATAGTTTTCTATTATGTTCTGATATAATTCAGTAATTGTTTTCCTTTCCGGTATAAGGTTGGGAGACCTGTTGACATTTCAGACGCTTCCCGCCGGGAGGTTTATTATTATCGTTTGTATTTATTCACTTAATATTCACGGTGGTGTTATGTTACCAGTGTGTAGATTTATCTATTGTTAAACGAGGTAAATCTGCTTAGTTAACGTAGCACCTGCGTGACGGACTTTATGTAAGGTGACCATGAACGCGAGGTAATTGACAGGTTCGGGGTTGCATAATTACAGAAAACTCAATAGAGAGGGTTGTATTTTGAGTTAAGAGCTTGTTCAATCAATGTCTTTGACGATAAAATCATTTGTGATTTATGACAAACGATTTATCATATAGTAAAGAATATATATATATTTTTTTTTTATTTGGGATCAACGAATATTTGAAGACCTTTTTCGAAAACCGAGTAATTTCTGTAAGTGGCATCTGCTAGTAAAGGAATAATTCATTTTAAAAAATAAATTACTATGAAGGCCTTTTCAGCACACCTGTAGATGAAATTGTACCTTATACACTATTATTAAAGCAAAGACTAAGAACCTTTTCACAATCTCTATGATTGCCTGCGGGCGATAAATCAACTGAGAAGTCGTTAATAAGTTCTTAACTCTTCCTGTTTAAGTTATTTACTCAAGCCATTAAATATACTTATTGTTGCAATCAAACCAGCAATTTATATTTTTACTGATAAAACGTAATGCGGAAAAAGCAACACAGAAGTGTGAAAGGAACTAAGAGCCAACTGTCTTGTTCACGCAGTTTTTCGATTACTGCAGGCTAGGTGGGCAATAGTCATGTGAGGAAATGAGCTATTGACGTTCGACTCATAATGGGGTTTTCAAAATATTTCTTCAAAAGTCCATCGATCCTACTTAGGAGATAGCGAAAATGAGGTCCGTTCAAAATTGAATGTATATACATATATATGTATATATATATATATATATATATATATATATATATATATATATATATATATATATATATATATATATATATCAGATATACTAGCTCAGATACCCGGCTTCGCCCGGGGATTGATTTGAGGCTGAATGGAGATGGTATTTTTTTGGCAAGGCTTTACTTTGCACAATATTTTGACATTTACCTATCCCAGTATTATTTGTTAATAATAAAATTAATTTCTTATGTAAGTCTCCACTCTCCTCCAAATTGTCATATTTCCTGTCTCCTGTGCATTATACATAGTATTCAGTTATTAAGGACAAAATATTAACATAGATTTACATTACTTTTTCCAGGTGAGGTACCTCATAGTTTAAATTGGAATGAATTGTTGAGCATATTAATACTTCTATGCAAATTACTTGCTCTACTCATTGTTCCTGGAGATGTGTATAAAATAAAGGTAATCTAAATAACAAAGTAAACTACTTTTGTTTGCCGCAAAACAAATAGAAAATAAAAAAAAGCGAGTTTTTTATTTCAGCCACTCTTATAATCCCCTCTGAACCTAAAATTTTTAATATAGCTTATAATCATGGACGAATTAATGCTAATTCACACACCGAGTTTTGCTAAGTTCGACTCAATCGTTAGTGCCCAACAAAATTGATGGCTCTCGCTTTAGATTTAAGTGTATATTTCGTTTATACTTTTCTATACGACAAAATTGAATATAACAAAAGTTACTTTAAATAGAAAAATAAACTACTTTTGTCATGTGCATAAAAGAAAACCCAATTGAAAACGAAATACAGCTATTTTTAAATTAAGGCTTCTCTTAAAGCCCCCACTCCTGCCCGTCCCTAGAAATGTTGGTATAGCTTATTATAATGAAGGTGTTAGTGCTAATACACATACCGAGTTTTATTTAGTTCCGTTGAGTCTTTCGTGCCAAATAAAATTGTTGACCCGCTATAATGTTTGGCGTATAACTCATTTGTACTTTGGAATATGACGAAAGTATATATGACAAAAGTTACTCTAAATAATAAAATAAATAACTTTTGTTATGTGCATATTTGCCGAAAAACCAATAGGAAATGAAATATCGCTATTTTTAATTTCAGGCCTCCCTTATAACCCCCACTCCTGTTCTTCTTAGAGAATATTAGTATAGCCTAAAGTCTAAGTTGGGCTAGTAGTAATATACATACCAAGTTTCATAAAATTCGGTTCAGCCGTTTATGCGTGAAAAGGTAACAAACAAACACACACGAAAGAAACAAAATGCAGTTATGGTGTCTATGACATGTGAAACGAAAAGTTATCGTGAAATTTCGCGAAAAAAATCAATGTAGAGACAGAGGTTACAATTTTATATATATACTAGCTCAGATACCCGGCTTCGCCCGGGAATTCATCTGAGGCTGAATGGTAATGGTATTTTTAGCAGGCTTTACATTGCACAATATTTTGACATTTACCCGTCCCAGTTTTTAGGATTGATACCCATCTTTGCCGTGGATTTGCTAATAATAGAATTATTTGTTCGATAAGGCTTCACAGTCTTCGATATTTTTATATTTCCCGTCTCTTATACATGTAAATATGGTGAATTTTTATTTCAGGCCTCCCTTTTAACCCGCCTCCCGTTCGAACCTAAAAATTTTAATATAACTTATAATCATGAAAGAATTAATGCTAATTGACATACCGAGTTTTGTTAAGTTCGGTTCAGCCGTTAGTGCCCGCTAAAGTTGTAACGTATAACTCATTTATGCTTAGGTATACGACAAAAGTGTATTTAACAAAAGTTACTCCAAATAACAAAATAGACAACTTTTGTTATGTTTATATTTGGGGAAAAACCAATAGGAAACGAAATATCGATATTTTTAATTTCTGGCTTCCCTTATAACCCCCACTCCTGCCCGTCCCTAGAAATGTTGGTATGGCTTATTATAATGAAGGCCTCACTGCTAATACACATACCGAGTTTTATTTAGTTCGGTTGAGTCTTTTTTGGCAAATAATATTGTTGACACCCGCTATAATTTTTAGCGTATAACGCATTTAAACTTCGGTATACGACAAAAGTATATATAACAAAAGTTACTCTAAATAACAAAATAAACAACTTTTGTTATGTGCATATTTGCCAAAAAACCAATAGAAAACGAAATATCGCTATTTTTAATTTCAGGCTTCCCTTATAACCCCCACTCCTGTTCGTCTCAGAGAAAATTAATTTATAAGCTTAAAGTCTATGTTGGGTTAGTAGTAATTTACATACCAAGTTTCATAAAAATTCGGTTCAGCGGTTTATGCGGTGAAAGCCGAAAAAGGTATCTTAACAAACAAAAACAAAATCTAATTAAACATATCCAAACAAAATAAAAACAAACAATCTACACAGACCGTAGAAATCAAAAATGCAGTATATGGTGTTCTTATGACAATGTGAAAACGAAAAAGTTATCGTGATAATTTTCGCGAAAAAAATCAATGTACAGACAGGAGGTTACAATTTTATATCATATATATATATATATATATATATATATATCCTTTTTTTATATATATATTTATTTATATATATATATATATATCTATATATATATAAATTTGTAACCTCCATCTGTACCCGATTGATTTTTTTTCGCCATTTTCACGATAACTTATCGTTTCACATGGTCTTAGACACCATAAACTGCATTTTGTTTCCTTTCGTGTCTGTTTGTTTGTTCGTTTGTTCATTAATTTGTTTGTTTGTTTGTTACCCATTTCAATCATGAAGCGGCTTATTAACCGATTTTTTTGGAAATTTTGGTATGTATATTTACTACTTACCAAACTTAGTCTTCGGGCTATATTTAATATCCCTTGAGATGAGCTGGTGGGGGGGTTTTTTAAGGGTTGCCTGATATTAAATATGGCGATATTTCGTTTTCCTATTGGTTTTTTTTTCGGGCAATTATTTGAACTGTTGTTGATGTAACATGTGTATAAGTTGTTTATTTTGCTTTTTTGCAGAGTTACTTTTGTTTTATAAACTTTTTTTAGTATTTCCGAATTATTAACGAGATATTTTACGATAATTACCTATAGCGGAAGTGAACAATTTTATTTGGGACAAACGACCCAACCGAATTAAATAAAGTTCCTTATGTGAATTAACACTAACTCCTTCATGATAATAAGCTGTACCATTATTTCTAGAGACGAGCAGGAGTGGGGGTTGTAGGGGAAGCCTGAAATTAAAAAAAATCTGCTAATAGCAATATTTTGTTTCCTATAGAATTTTAGGCAATTATGCACATAACAAAAGTTGTTTATTTCGTTGTTTAGAGTAACTTTTGTTATATACACTTTTTTCGTATACCGAATTATAAACGAGATATACGCTGAAACCTATAGCGGAAGTGAACAATTTTATTTGGGACAAAAGACCCAACCGAAGTAAATAAAACTCGGTATATGTATTAGCACTAACGCTTTCATTATAATAAGCCATAGCAACATTTCTAGGGACGGGCAGGAGTGGGGGTTATGAGGAAGCCAGAAATTAAAAATAGCGATATTTAGTTTCCTATTGGGTTTTCGGCAAATATGAACATAACAAAAGTTGTTTATTTTGTAATTTAGAGTAACTTTTGTTATATACACTATCGTCGTATACCGAAGTATAAAGGTGTTTTAAGCTTAAAATTATGGCGGGAGTTAACAATTTTATTTGGCACAAAAGACTCAACCGAACTAAACCAAACTCGGTATGTGAATTAGTACTAACGCCTTCCTTATAATAAGCCATACTAACATTTATAGTGACGGGCAGGAGTGGGGGTTATAAGGGAGGCCTGAAATTAATAATAGTGATTTCCTATTGGCGTTTCACCAAATATGGACATAAAAAAGTTGTTTATTTTGTTATTTAGAGAAATTTCCTCAACATTCCTTTTCAATATGAACTACCAGGGACCTCACCTGAAAAAATTAATTCAAATGTATGTCAATATTTTCTCCTTAATAATCCAAATCTATACATAATACACAGAAAACGGGAAATATGACAATATGCAGGACAGTGAAGTCTTACATAAAAAACTAATTTCATTATTAACAAATCCACAGAAACGACGGGTGTTAACCCTAAACACTGGGACGGGTAAATGTCGTGAAAAGTAAAGCCTTGCCAAAAATATACCATCAACATTCAGCCACAAGTGAATTCCCGAGCGAAGCCGGGTATCTGAGCTAGTATATATATATATATATTTATATATATATATATATATATATACTAGCTCAGATACCCGGCTTCGCCCGGGGATTGATTTGAGGCTGAATGGTGATGGTATTTTTTTTGGCAAGGCTTTACTTTGCACAATATTTTGACATTTACCCGGCCCAGTGTTTAGGGTTAATACCCGTCGTCCAGTGGAATTGTTAATAATAAAATTATCTGTTATTTAAGTCTTCAATCTCCTCAATAGTTTTATATTTCCCGTCTCCTGTGCATGTAGTTTTGTTTATAACATAATGAAAAGTATAATTCATAATCGTAGAAAGTCTTCTGTCTTCCAAACCATGTCTGAATAAAAGTTCCTTTCCCTTGATGCGGTACAAAGCTTAATGGTGACAGCGGTTTTAGGTACGTCATAACCGCTATTAAAAATACTCTTTTGTAAACTGTATATTGATGTTCAGTATAGTATATCAGACATTAACGTGGCCGAGTTCATAAATACCAGAAATAACTGGGTGCATCTCCCCTGCGTTCATCCTTTTAAATTATTTACTTATGATAATTAAAGAAATTCACATTCCGGAGAATAACACAACATTGCTATAAGCATCAATTAACATGTAAACATAGACCAATATGAGGTCGGCAGGGAAGCGGCAGAACTGATAGGACAAAGGAAGTAGCTTGACACCTCCCTATGCCCAGTGCTGCCAACACATTTAGAATATCAATCCTGTAATACATGAAATTATATGAACAAATCAGATTACATTTTCTTCACAATACTAAAACTGTTTGTTCAAATATTTTTCACGTTCTAATTAAATAAAGTATTAAATGCACATAGGGAAAACCGGCGTTTCTCATGAACTAAAGTTTGGGATATGAGAAGGGGGGGGGGGGGAGGTCTGTATACTTTACTTTGTGCAATCTGTTGTTAGCGTTAAATAATAACATAGATTTGCATTATTAAGGATAAAATTTTAAAAAATAGCTCAAATACCCGGCTTCGCTCGGGAATTCATTTGAGGCTGAATGGTGATGGTATATTTTTGGCAAGGCTTTATTTTGCACAATATTTTGACATTTACCCTTCCCAGTGTTTAGGGGTAAAACCCGTCGTTTCTGGGGATTTGTTAATAATCAAATTAATTTTTTATGTAAGACTTCACTGTCCTGCATATTGTCATAGTTACCGTTTCGTGTGCATTATGCATAGATTTGAATTATTAAGGAGAAAATATTGACATACATTTGAATAAATTTTTTCAGGTGAGGTACCTGGTAGTTCATATTGAAAATAAGTGTTGAGCAAACTTCTCTAAATAACAAAATAAACAACTTTTGTTATGTGCATATTTGCCGAAACCCCAATAGGAAATCACTATTATTAATTTCAGGCCTCCCTTATAACCCCCACTCCTGCCCGTCCCTAGAAATGTTAGTATGGCTTATTATAAGGAAGGCTTTAGTACTAATACACATACAGAGTGTGTTATTTTAGTTCGGTTGAGTTCTTTGTGCCAAATAAAATTGTTGACTCCCGCTATAATTTTTAGCGTATAACGCCTTTATACTTCCGTATACGGCAAAAGTTCATATAACAAAAGTTACTTTAAATAACAAAATAAACAACTTTTGTTATGTGCATATTTGCTGAAAAAGCAATAGGAAACGAAATAGCGCTATTTTTAATTTCAGGCCTCCCTTATAACCCCCACTCCTGCCCGTCCCTAGAAATGTTAGTATGGCTTATTATAAGGAAGGCGTTAGTACTAATTCACATACCGAGTTTGGTTTAGTTCGGTTGAGTCTTTTGTGCCAAATAAAATTGTGGACTCCCGCTATAGTTTTTAGCGTATAACGCATTTATACTTCCGTATATGGCAAAAGTGCATATAATAAAAGTTACTCTAAATTACAAAATAAACAACTTTTGTTATGTGCATATTTGCTCAAAAAGCAATAGGAAACGAAATATCGTTATTTTTAATTTCAGGCCTCCCTTATAACCCCCACTCCTGTTTGTCTTAGAGAATATTAATATAGCCTAAAGTCTAAGTTGGGCTAGTAGTAATATACATACCAAGTTTCATAAAATTCGGTTCAGCCGTTTATGCGTGAAAAGGTAACAAACAAACAAACAAACAAATAAACAAACAAACAAACAAACAGACACCAAAGAAACAAAATGCAGTTATGGTGTCTATGACATGTGAAACGAAAAGTTATCGTGAAATTTCGCGAAAAAAATCAATGTACAGACAGAGGTTACAATTTTATATATATATAGATATATATATATATATATTTCTATACATGTTAAAGATCTAGTGGTCGCAATTTTTCTAGATAGTTACCAAACTCGATATACAATAGTTTTTTTTGTAAAAATGAAGATCAGGTTCGTTAACGGCTAAAATCGAGTGGGAGGGGGAGGGGTTAGAGGGGGAGAATTTCGAAAAGTCGAAATACCTCCGCTGTTATACGTTGGTTGGAAAAATTGTATTGACTCAATCTTATTGCAAACATAATCTTTTAAATAAATGATGTAATATACATGTTTTCACTATATTGAATATTAATCGAGTTATTTCCATATTCCATCAGTAAACACCCAGTCCTACTCATCTCATATTAACTGTATGCTGTTATGTCATGAACCTTTACATTCCAAGGATAAACTTCTTTGGCATATCATAAGGCACAACGCGTTCATCATAAATCAAAATATTGAATAGTAAGTTTATTGGACATATGGAAAGAAGGAGGCCTAGAAATTCCTTTCTCGAAGTAATCACTCATTTTATGGATGTTCCAAGTTGCAGAACGGACGTTGGAAATGAATACCAGAGCCCCAGTAGTCATGACCTATCAAGTCGTAAGATCAAACCTAGTTACAAGTTGTAATAAGGCGAAAGGAAGGTTATATTTCTTTCACTTAGCATTGACATAACCTTCCCAAGGAGTGGAAACGATTAGGAAAAGTAGTTTTTCAAACAATTATGATATGCGCAGGCATCTTCCAGGTGTGTATACCCGTTTTTCTTTTGGCCTAGAACTTAGAACGTGTCATTGCTGTGTATGGTCAAGGTTAGGATTGAAATTGGTTCGAAAGGTTCGTTCATTGTGTTTTTTCTCCTCGCAATATCTCTCTGAGATGTCATTTAAATGAATTCATGTTCCATTGCAAGATGGCATATAACATGTACGGTTAGATGTATATAAACTGAGTTCTACATTATAAACATTTATAGTAAATTATTGACATGGCTCAGGTTAGCCATATGGGTAAAATCGTTGTAACCTAACATGGTAAACCTAGAGTGGCGAGTTCGATTCACGCCTGGGCAATAGGAATTTATTTAGTGATCAACTCACTTAATGAAGTCCTTAGCCCCACCCTGGCTAGAAAAGGGTGGTAACCAGTAAATTATCCATAGTAGCAAAAAATATGCGTTAATAAATAATAATAGTAATAATAATGCAATAAAATAAAAAAAAAAAGTCCGCCTCGCAGGGGCTGCTTAAACTAATTCTATTCCCCACGTCCGGATGGCTCACGTCTAATCACATATCATCATATATTCTCCATTCCTAAGTAAATTTCCAATGAGTAGAAGTGGGGGTTAAAAGAAGGCTTAACACGTAAAACTGTGAATAAAACTTTCAAAATATTAGTTAACCCGCCCTACTTCTGGAGCGAGTTCAGCCATTAATGAGTATGAAAATTATATTTGAATTAAACAGCTAAATATTAGTTCATGATAAAACATATTGTAGCGAAAACTAAATAGATGATAATCCTTCAGAGAGAGAGAGAGAGAGAGAGAGTCGCGTATTTGGAAAGTGTGAGGTAGATCAAAGTGCCGTATTTAATACAGTGCAGTGCCGCGAAGTAAAGGACAGTGCAGTGCCGCGAAGTAGAAGACAGTGCAGTGCCGCAAAGCAAAGGACAGTGCAGTGCCGACTTGTTGTGAATTTCAGTGACCGTGAGTGAATTAATGGACTGTAATCTGAAGAACAGTGACGCTATCAGTCTATACTGTGAGTAGTAATTAAGAATAATTACCAAGTTTATTATGCATTATCCAAATAAATTGTGTAGTGATAAAAACTGTGAAACTTGCGAGTATTTAATTTTGCAATCCAAAAGAACTAAGTTTATTGTGCATTATCCAAATAAATTGTGCAGTGATAAAAAATGTGAATATCTCTATTAATAATCAATATATTGAAAAAACATATATAACAACATTCTTAGAACATTAAAGATTGATAATGAACAACTTTTCGATCCGACGTATAATAACAGAGGTATTTTGAATTTCTAACGTCCCCCCTCCCCGTAAACAAACTCGATTTTATTTTTAAAAAAAAAGGTTTAAATATAGAGTTTGGTAAGTTAAGGGAAATTTGCTAATATAACGACGAGAAGAAAATAAATAAAGTAGCTACAAAATAAAATAAATGAATTAGATAAAAAAATTCTAACAAACTTAAACCCATGTAAAAGCTCTTCTCCAATTGGGGTGTATATAATTTACTTATTTATCTTTATTTCATGTTAAAGCAAAATCTTGCGGGTAAAGAGAAAAGTCCGTTTCGCAGTGGCTGCGTGAATTTAACAGATTTCCGACGTGGTTTTACAATAGAGAAATCTGCCCAATAACAAGTGTAGTAAGTATTAAGGGATCTCTAAACGTATACACTAGGGACGAATAGTTACGGAAACGGCCGCCAGAGCTCTCTTCGGAAAGTACCAAACAGCTCACTCCTGCCGACCAATGCAGAATACAAATGCAAATATCGGTTAATTAATCGGTTAAATATTCAAGATACAGAATTTATAGTAAATTTAATTTTTTAAATATATAGAACAATATTTATAGTAAATTTAATTTGCATTAAATATCCGAGTTTGATAACGATAAGACAAAAATTGCTTCCGCTAGAGCGGTAACAGACAAATATATATACTCCTATATATATACAGTTTTGAACGGACCTCATTTTCGTCATTTCCTGGGTAGGATCGATGGACATTTGAATAAATTTTTAGAAACTCGCGTAATGAGTACGACCTCAATTTCTGATTTCCCTTAAGGGAAAAAATGCTAAAATACACACACTTCCACATCAACATTTTATTGAAGCAAAGTGCATTCAAGTGTATCATCATCAGTCATGTTGACTTGATGGCCTTAGGACCAAACCTAGACTGTGGAACTGTGGCCATTTTTCCTCTACCTGTAATAAAAAAAGATTTGGAATGTATGTAACGCAAAATATATTTACTTATGATTCACTTTCCTTATAATCAACTTGAAATTACAATGTGATTTTGCTTCATCCGTGGCTACCCTTTCATGAACTATATGAAATATTTATTATATTTAATAAATACCATATGTGGTTGCTTTGGGCAATTACCTCGTTTTAAAATTATATTCATGATTAAATTTGACCTGTTTCAATTAAATACAGTACGGTCAAACAGAATATGTAATATGGCATGTGTTACAATTACATTAATCATTAATTAGAATTTGAAATCTTGTCTGTTCATGTTCCGTTAGTTGTGTACTCCCAATGGTGGCTCTTAACTGTGTTTTAATTATTTTTTTTGTCCCTATTTGTGTCAGCTGTTCCCTGTCTTCCTCCATATGCAGGAAACCCAGGAAAAGATAATGTAATTGTCTTGTAAGTGAAATAGCTCTTTATCGTTAAAAAAACAGTTAATTATAGGCCCACGTCCATTAATTATTATTTTAAAATTACCTAATGAAAGTTAATCGCCTCGAAATATTCGTGTCTCATCTCTATAAAGAATGGGTAATTGTATTAATATATTTTCCAAGATGTCCTTCGCCCTGTTCCTAGGCCACTACCACCAAGGTATCCCATTTCACGCGTCTTAGATCTCCTATTCAGGGTTTTACTTTTTTTTTTAATTTGCTTTTTTTTTAAGAAAAAGAAATTGTTTATAGGCAGTATCGCCTCGACCTACATTATTTCAATAATGAACTCAATAAACTTCCTTCCGATTATTATAGATTCGTCGCAATCGACTGCTTAAAGCGTGAAATATTCGTTCAGAATTCCAACTATTCAAAAGGAAGTTATTTTTTTCGGTGTCAAAACTTTGGAGAATCTACAAAATCTTGCGCAGAGGTTGAGTAAAGTAAGCAGATTTTCCACATGCTGAACTGTCACCATCTATTCTCCATATTGTCAGTAATAGGAAGCCGGATTTTAAATTTAACTCTGTCATGATACGTTAAGTGGCTCATGTACTCAAAAATCGGATGAGTACAAGTGGGTACAACGACAAATACATAACATCGGATTGCGTATTTTTCGATTCGACTATTAATATCTGAGATATATGATATTTTAACTGATTTCCCTTAAGGGGTATATTAAATGTACTAAATTTTGAACGAACCTCATGTTCGTCTACCCCTTGAAAGATCCTTTCAATGGACGTTTAAAGAAATGTTTCGAAAATCACGTTTTTTTTTTTTCAATTATCCTTTACTGAGTTACAACAAGAAATTTAAGGGCTCAGGTTAGCCATGTGAGATTAAGTGTTGACCTTAATCTCACATGGTAAACCTGGAGTGTCGAGTTCGATTCCCGCCTGGGTAATGGAAATTATTTAGTGACGAAATTCATTAAATAATATGCCAAATCCCACCCTGGCTAGAAAAGGGTGGTAACCTGTAGATAACCCGTCCCAATTACCCTTAGTTGTAAAAAGTGGACGTTAATAAATAAGAATAACAAGAAATTCACAATTTTCCGTATGGCCATTAAAATATTAAAAAACAACATAAAAACAATATTTCCTATTTAAATAGAAGATTTCTTACAAAATTCATTTAATTAGGCAGTCATATTGCAACTTAGTGAATAATTCAATTATTCTAAAAATTTAAGTGACCTTACTAGTTAATAAAAGGAAGGTTTCTTTAGTCTAAGCTGCTGGGCCTTAATTCATTCTGTTCCTTATGTTAAAAAGTGTTATTATAATATTACATATTCATTGACGTTATAAGATTTGTTTTTACGGGATTTGAAAAGCTTACGAGGGGAATGCACGGCATGTCCCCCACCGATTCGAACGAAACTTTTTTTGTGTTTAGTACCTAATGAAAAACAAATTCCGTTAAAGCGAGAGAATGCTTCTCACAGATTCGTCTAAAAAAAATGTTAAAGTTTGCCTTGCCGTCTTTAGTGGTTCCATGTTTATTTTCGAAAGTCCCTGGGGCTTAGTTAGTTGATAGTGCTCTCTTTTTCTAACCGGAAATCTCGAGTTCGAATCTCTCGGAAGCAACTATTTTATTACTGTTTTTTTTTTCATATTAAGCTTTTAGGGCGTTCATTTAATATTAATAAATTAATAAAAAGTTTTTTTTAATTAATGTAATTTAATTTTTAGAGTTTTCCATATATTTGAAGAAAATTCGAATGGTTCTGTCAAAAATATTATTGGTATAAGGAATATATTTAATATTATACAAGAAATATATTATTAATTGAATACATAAGTATATAACTATTAACAATAATAACGTAGATATTTGAATATTATTTTTAAACGGTTTTATTCAACTTTACCCGTTTATTTGTTATTATTTTATTTTACAATTAATAAAGATATTTAAAATTTTCCAGCTCTAGACATAAAAATATTTAATTTTGTTTTTTTTTATTTTTTTTTTATTTTATTAAAATTTAATTTTAATTTATGAACTGAATCACAAAATATCATTTATTATTAAAATTCATTCTATCCTTCAATACCACTGTCACCCGCAATAAAATTAAACTTATAACTTGATTATAGAAATATATATATATATATATATATATATACACTTATCTGATGCCCTTCTAGCGTTCGCAACTTTTACCTGTTCGTTACCAAACTGGATATATGAGCTTTTTATGTAAAACTAAAGATTAAGTTCGTTACCAGCTCAAATCGGACCTGGTAGATGGAGGGGATTGAAGGGAGAAATTTTGAAAATTCGAAATATATGTTAATTATAGGTCAGATCAAAAAATTATAAAGAACCAATCTTATTGAAAATTTCCTATCAATTCTGTCATTTTCTCTATCATGAATAGTGACCGAGATACTTTCTTTTTAAGTTTTCAATCTTTAGTAAACCCCCGCCCCTACTAATGTAATATTAATAATGAGCTCATTTCTCAATGAACTTCTTTATTGAAAGTTTAAAAGCCAAATATTGTTTCCATTGAGCTTTGACTGTGTGAAGTACTTCTAAATACGCATTGTGGTGTCGTCACCATTTAAGAATTTACTTTTTTAACCAAAACATTTGTTCTACACCATACTCGATATTTAATAGTTTCATCTAACACTGAAGATCATATTCGTTAATGGCTGAAATCGGACTCGGAATTGGGAGAATTCAAAATATTTCCGTTATTATGAATCAGATGGAAAAATGTTTCGGAACCAAATATGTTAAACTATTATCCTATATATATATATATATATATATATATATATATATATATCGTTACCAAACTCGGATTTAATCGTTGTATGTAAAAAGGAAGATTAAGTTCGTTAATGGCTGAAATCGGACCAGTGGGAGGGGGGGGGGGTGTGGAGAGGGAAAATGTTTGAAAATTCGAAATATCTCCGTTATTATGCAATCGAAAAATGTATAAAATCAATCATATTGCAAATTAAATTTATTATAAATATTGTTCTATACATTTATTCTGTATTTTGAATATTAACCGAGATATTTGCATTTGTATTCGGTGTGTGGTCGGCAGGAGTCGGCTGTTCGGTACTTTCCGAAGAGAGCTATGGCGGCCGTTTTCGTAACTGTTCGTCCCTCGGGAACGAGTTTAGAGATCCCTTTCTACTACACTTGTTATTGGGCAGATTTCTCTATTGTAAAACTTCACGTGGGGAATCAGCTTAGTTTACGCAGCCCCTGCATGACGGACTTTTTTGTTAGCACATTCCCCCCCCCCACCCCCCCCCCCCCCCACCCCCCCCCCCCCCCACCCCCCCCCCCCCCCACCCCCCCCCCCCCCCACCCCCCCCCCCCCCCACCCCCCCCCCCCCCCACCCCCCCCCCCCCCCACCCCCCCCCCCCCCCACCCCCCCCCCCCCCCACCCCCCCCCCCCCCCACCCCCCCCCCCCCCCACCCCCCCCCCCCCCCACCCCCCCCCCCCCCCACCCCCCCCCCCCCCCACCCCCCCCCCCCCCCACCCCCCCCCCCCCCCACCCCCCCCCCCCCCCACCCCCCCCCCCCCCCACCCCCCCCCCCCCCCACCCCCCCCCCCCCCCACCCCCCCCCCCCCCCACCCCCCCCCCCCCCCACCCCCCCCCCCCCCCACCCCCCCCCCCCCCCACCCCCCCCCCCCCCCACCCCCCCCCCCCCCCACCCCCCCCCCCCCCCACCCCCCCCCCCCCCCACCCCCCCCCCCCCCCACCCCCCCCCCCCCCCACCCCCCCCAAATATTTTAGATAATTTTTAATTTGCTATAATATTGATTCTATACAATTTTTCGTTCCGATGGATATTAACAGAGATATTTTGAAACCCCCCCTTCTAAACTCCCCTCTCATCTGTCCGATTTCAGCCATTAACAAACTCGAACTTTATTTTTACATAAAACGACTAAATATCAATTTTTGGTAACGATAAAACAAAAATGCCAGCCGATGGTATTTGAATAGAAACGTAAAGTTGGAATACTTAGGGAAATGATGGTCATCTCCACTACATTCCCTCAGAAAAAGATATGAAAATAAACATGGATAAGCCAGGATGACCAAACTCAGCCAACAACCAAACTAAATAGACAGACACCAACTGGAACACTGATCGTAAAACATCTGTTTTTTATTATAGAAATGAATTGGCATGAGTTGATGCATCTCTTCATTGACTTCCAGTTTGTCTTGCCAGGCAACCTTTTCAGATTGATATGGAATGTACTTTCTGTAAGATCAAAACTGGATTTGGTGCCTTTGATGGCTTTCAGATTAATACTGGCTTAAGACGAAGAGATCCATTGTCACCTACACTTATCCTTGTCAATGGCAATCAAATATAAGGACAAATACTAATGCTATCATGTACTCGTACATTATGCTCATATGGCATATGCTGACAATTTATTGATCAGTGCTAGAACTATCGGATTATGGAACAGTCCTCTGGAATAGCTGGCGCAATTATCAGGATATCTAGGACTCATAACATGTTTTTAAAATATCAAGGATTTGAGAAGCTCTAGATGAGCCTGGGAAAATGGCCCCTATTGAATTAGGAGAGTTCATCTTTCCTAGTCTGTACCACTTTTAAATACCTGAAAGAACCTGAGATATATTGTCGAAATGTGACCTCAATTAAATCTAAGAAGAAATGGCCAAAGATGAATAGGTAAAAAACACGAGAACTATATCGCTATTTATTTTGCTCTCCATGTTTCATGTCCTCCAAGATGCCTCTTCAGGAGTAATACAGAATTTTAAAAAGATTCGACTGTACCACATATATACATTTTAATGTATCTATAATATCAGTTGAGTAGTGTGTTATATCTCCATTATTGTTACTCTTGATGTGACTGCTGAAATGGTAAGGTAGAATCTTTTTACAATACTGTATTACTTCTGAAGATGCATCATAGAGGATGCGAAACGTGCAGAAGAAAATAAATCAGTGTTATAGTTCACGTGTTTTTCATCTATTGACCTTCAGCTATTTCTCCTTCAACGAACACTGGAAGATATAGTTAAGGAGAGCAATAGTGTAGGAACGTGGTATGAAAGCCAGATTGGTTAGAGACACCAGATGTGTCTATGCCTTGCAAAAGACTAACCTTTTGAAGAGTCCCTCAAGGAAAGTGAAAGTGCAGATAAACAAAATGAACATCAGACCAACTGTTATATATGACAGAGAATAATGGACTCTCACCAAGAAGAGCCAAAAGCCTACTGGTCTGGGAAGAGGCCTGAGAAAGATATTTGGACCTTTAAGAAGGCAGCTTAGGTGATGGATCAGATGATGAAATAATGCAGTTGTACTGCGAGACTTATTTATGCCTATTAAGAAATATAGAATTACAACCCGCAGACTGGCAAGATCTGATGCTAACCCCCACCCGCTCCCACCATCATTCAGTTGTAACTGACAGTCCATTTATTATAACTGTATTCTCTACTAACATCCTTTATTGAGGCAACCTTTCCAAACTGTTCAGTTCTCGGCCTTTCTAAGCTCAAAGGGTCAGAGAATTGATTTACTCTTTGCCATGTTATGACCTCTTTACTCAAAATATATGGAAAAATGAGCATACTTACAGTAATATGATGAACTGATGATAAGAGTGTAACTGATGTGTCACTCAATTGCTACAGTCGCGAAGTGTGATTATTGTAAGAATAGATAAATAACTTTATGACCACCCAGTCCTAAGTGAAAAATTCAGAACATTATTTGTGATATTTGTATTGCATTTTAAATTTTTTTCTGGTTCAACCAATATAATTCTCTAGCATGTTACATGCTCGTCATCTCCTGGGTAGGATCGATCGACATTTGAAGAAATTTTTCAAAACTCGCGTCATGAGTACGACCTCAATAGCAGATTTCCCTTAAGGGAAATCTGCTAAAATCCATATATCTCGGTTAATATTGAAGATAGAGAATAAATCTATTTACGAGAATTATAGTAAATTTAGTTTGCAATAGGAGTGATTCTGTACAATTTTTAGACCCTACTTATAATAGGAAAGATATTTTGAATTTTCGATTTCGACCCTGTCTAAATCCCCCGTTGAGCCATTAACGAAATTGTTCATTAGCTTTATATGAATTACTTATATGTTGAGTTTGATAACGATCAAACAAAAATTGCGACCACTAGAACGGTAGCAGACAAATATATATATATATATATATATATATATATATATATATATATATATATATATATATATTAGTATTTTTGGAGATGAATTCTAGCGAGCGACGTTCAGTGGATTTAGGTTTGTAATAACATATCCTTTTTCATGAACAGTTTAAATATGGAATTGGTTTAGCTAAGAGAAGTGTACTATTTCCCACAACAATGGAAAATATCAAAGTTAATATTTATTCCTAAACCAGGCAAAGAAAAAGACGACTTTTCTTCAGTACGACCCATAAGTTTAATCACTACTGGAGGAAAAATCCTCGAAAGAATCATTAATCAACGTCTATCACACTACCTATACTCAAACAACCTTTTGCACAGAAATCAATTCGGCTTCACTCCTCAAAAATGTTCTTGAGATGCAATACACGAAACACTTAATTTTATTAAAACTGGACTTACTCAAAAACAACATGTTGTTCTCATTTCACTTGACATTAAGGGTGCATTTGATAATGCGTGGTGGCCTTCTATCCTCAACTCTCTCCTAATAAAGAAATGTCCTAAAAATTTATATAAACTTATCTTCTCATATTTTACTAATCGCCAAACCTCTTTCATGACACCCAATTTAATGATCACTAAAGCTCAAACAATAGGAACACCTCAAGGTTCAAGTTGTTCTCCACTTTTATGGAACCTAATTATTGATGAATTATTACATTTAATTAATATGAAACACGCAGCTATCTACGCATTCGCAGATGATATTATAATTTTGGTAAAATCAAAGATTTCTGGACAGACACAGACCATAATTAACACAATTCTAGACGTTACTGAACAATGGGCTCATAAAAACAAATTGAAATTCAATACAGACAAATCATCCTACACAGTATTTAGCAGACCAAGAACAACTCTATCATTTGACATCAGGTTACAAGGACAAACACTTACTAAAGCAAACACAATTAAATACTTGGGAATAATTTTTGACAGTAAACTAACTTGGAACGCCCACATTCAACATCTTGAAACAAAACTATTGAAACATATAAACCTACTTTCAATAGCAACAAAACTGGACTTGGGGACTACAAACAGACACATTACGGACTATATACTCTGCAGCAATACAACCTGCAATGACTTACGCCATCACTGCTTGGCATGAAGGTTTACAGCGGCAATACAATTTCAGGAAAATGGAGAGGAGTTCAGAGACTGATGGCTTTGAAGATAATAAAGGGATTTAGAACAATTTCATATGAAGCTGCCTGTGTTTCTGGCGAGAATTACACCCATCTCATTACTTTGCAAATCAACAAAAAACACAATATTTATTACTACATGAAAACACACATATACAAAACATTAACTCATCCGACATTGAAAAACCCTTACACTACTCAAAATGGACACATCCTGCTATACACCCACACATAGAACTGACTCCAACTCACACAACAGTATTTCAAAATCTACACAGACGGAAGCAAGGACAAAAAAATATGTAGGATGCGCTTTTATTGTCTTTCATAAGAATATAATCACTGGCGTACTTAAATACCGACTAGGACCTTTATGTACAAACAACCAAGCTGAAGCGCTTGCCATTAATGAACGCACCTCGAATACGTAAAACTAAATAATAAACAAATTACAGAAATAACTATAAACACAGACAGCATGGTAAACAATACAAAAACTAATGAATACAGACATACATGACCCATTGACAGAACACAGTAGGCAACTAATTATAGACATTCAAAACAACAATACAAAAATATATTTGACTTGGGTCAAAGGACATGCCGGACTTTACGAAAACGAATTAGTTGACAAAATTGCAAAAAATGCATCCAAGGACCAAAACATTCCCATTACATACTCCAATATAACAAAACAAAGTCTACAATACACGTTACGCACGGACACAATAAAACGGTGGCAGGAGCGATGGGACAAAACAGAGAAAGGCAAGCATTTAAAAACATTCATCCTAAATATTGAGGAATACCTCAACACCTGTACTGCTACTGACTTTTACTCCACACAAGTACTCACTGGACACGGAACTACTAAATCTTACTTACATAGGTTCAAAATACTAAATGACAAAAACTGCCCCTGTGACAGAACGAGTGAACAGACTATAGAACACCTCATCTATACTTGCACACTGACTACACAGTTACGAAACACACTCCAACAAACACTTCACAAAAACAATGACCAGTGGCCAATAAATCCAAAGTATTTGTTTAAAAAATACTCATTAGTATTTAGGCATTTTTCTAAAGCATTAATAGAAACAACGGACATCTTAAACATCTTACTTAAAGAATAATAATTTAAGTCTTCCTTAATTTTTTTTTTCTTTATTTTAAACGCCTACATCAAGAATAATGCAATAGAATAAGTGTTATGCCACTTATGCCATGTTATGCCATATTTCTTAATGAAGTGAAATTAACATGTTATTGGATTGTTTGGAATTAACTATTATGCGTACTAATTTTTGTTACTTTGTTTGTTCTTTCATTATGTACGTTTTTTTATTTATCTTTTTTTGTTTTTCATTTTTTTTTCCTTTTCATTTTTTTTTATTTTATTTTTCTATTTAATTTATTTCTTTTATTAACTTCAAGAACAAATTTATGAACATTTCTTGTATACAAAACACTATGTATTAAGAACATACATGTTATATACTGTAATAGTATGGTACATGTAGCAAATAAACGCCCTTTGTGCATGGGTAATGTGCAAAGTAAAATATAAAAAAAAAAAAAAAAAAAAAAAAAAAAAAAAAAAAAAAAAAAAAAGAGGAGTGTATATATATATATATATATATATATATATATATATATATATATATATCTATATATATATATAGTTGGGCGCGAATTTCGAAAAATTTTCTTCAAATGTCCATCGATCCGACCCAGGTGACGAAAATGAGGTCCATTCAAAACGGTATATATAGATATATATCTATATATATATAGAGAGATATATATATATATATATATATATATATATATATATATATACCGCCGACTCTCGCTATCACGAAATTCCACGGGACTGTCATTTTTGTTCGTGTTATGTATAGTTGGTCTTAGGCATAGTTGGAGTTATAGAGGTGAACTAAATGAAAATTCGTGTTACAGAGGTAAGAAAATGTACTGTATTTATTCCCTACATCTTCTACAAATCTACATAATCTTAATATTTTAGGAATATTTAAATGAATTAAAATATGTATAAATACATAATTTAAAAAAAAAAAGGTATAACACAGGAAACAGAAAATATAATATTAATTCCACTCATTAATAAGCCCTTAATCTTCCTTTGCTTAAAACTGAAAAACACTATCAGTCATAATGTTGATTAAACTAAAAAAAACTTTGCTGTATCCCTTACAGCTTCAAAATTAAACATTTAACTTGGTACAGTATAATAAAAAATACATACAGTTAACATAATAAATATCGTGTAAAACAGAGTGAACAGTACCGACCATATTACTGTAATCCCACTAGTAGTTGAAATAGTCCGTTATCTTCTTCTGTTTAAGACTGTTAGCAACACGTTTGTCAATCATATTCTCGATTGAAACAATTTTAGAAAACACACTGTCTGGTACATCAGTGGTTTTTTTCTAAAAATATACGTAGAGTACGTACTGCAGCTTTGACTTCTTTAGATGTGGCGTCTGCTGGTTCTTCATCCTCTTGATCTTCGTCAGAAGGAGCGTCTTCATCGTTGGTTAAGGAATCCGGAATATTAGTTCGTGTTACGTATGGTAATTTCTTCGTGTTAGACAGGTTTTTCCGAGGGGATTAAAAATAATTCGTGGTATCGAGGATTTCGTTTTATCGAGGTTCGTGTTAGCGAGAGTCGACTATATATATATATATATATATATATATATATATATATATATATATATATATATATACAATATATATATATATATTCGCTCTAGCAGTCGCAATTTTTGTTACCAAACTCGATATTGAATTGTCTTATAAAAAAGTAAGATCAAGTTCGCTAATGGATAAAATCGAACAAGTTTGCGGGGGGGGGCTAGAGGGGATTTTCGAAAATTCGAAATATCCCCATTATTGTACGTCCGATCGAAAAATTGTGCAGAACTAATCTTATTGCAAATTAAATTTACCAAATATTTAAATATTGTTATATACATTTATTCTCTATTTTATATATTAACATAGGTATTTACATTTATCAGTTTTCAGCCTTCAGCAAATCCCCACTTCTATTCATGTTTCATAAATAATACTCTGTTGTATAATAAACCACATTATTCGAAGCTCCAATACCAAATATTGTTTTCAATAGACCTTTATTATACGAGTTACCACCCCCCCCCTTCTTAAGTTCTTGAAATACTAAAATTTGAGTGATTGAGATCAAAATTATTCTGATTCATTATAATTACAGAACTAGATATAGTAAATAGTTTTCAATAAAATTAATATGTTATATCCAGATATATTTGAGTAATTGTTTGATGGATATATATCGTTGTTATTGTTAATTCTTTATATATGTATCTCATACTTTTGAAATAATCTATGTATAAATTAATTGTAACCCACTACAAATGCATGTGATATGCTAACTTGCATGGGACATGCAGAAACTAATAAACGGCCTTCTTATAGAGTTACAAATAAAGGAATAAATTAGGAAGGAAACAAATAAAAAATAAATAATATATATATATATATATATATATATATATATATATATATATATATATAGAGAGAGAGAGAGAGAGAGAGAGAGAGAGAGAGAGATTTGAGCAAACCTCATTTTGTCATCCCCTAAGTAGGATCGACGGCTTTTGAAGAAATGTCTAGAAAAGCGCGAGAGTCTGTGATGAGTGCAGGGTCAACAGTTGATTTACCTCAAGGGAAATCTGCTTAAACTCGTTTATGCTTTAATTTACAACGATTAAAGGCTGCATGAAGTTACGAAACATATCTGACTAATTGGGAAGGAGAGTGAGTCAAGCGCTAGTGTGTAGGGGTTGAATAGTTCATGAACCGACTCGCTCGGGGAAAAAAGAACTGTTCCGATATGTCGTTCATTTAGTGATCTGATGCTTATGAAAGTCCTTGAGCAAGTGAGCCATATGAACTGCTTTGGATCTGACACTAAATGACAGGTGGCCTTCTTAGCAGATTTCCTTTAAGGGAAATCAGCAATTCAAGTTGTACTTATAGTGCGATTTTCGAAACAATTGTTCGTTATCCCAGCTAGAAGATAACGAAGATCAATTCTTTCAAAATTTATATATATAAAACACGGCTGTTATCCATCACTGACGGGTTGAAATAGAAATGGGTTTCTCGCGTACCTATATATAAAGGTTGAATTAACTTTTGGAACGACTACTGTTACTGTTCAGTCGTTCAGTTTCGAAATGTTTTCCCGTCAAAATATAAATATTTGGTTGACTATGCTCTTGTCTAATCCCTTTGTTTTCGAGAAATTGATGTGATATTGTTTAACGCAGTGGTCGGCAAACTTTTTAGTCAAAGAGCCAAACATGAACATTACAATAATTTTTAAAAATAATTGGGAGCCAAATCTGCTTGTTTAGTAAACTTTTATTGCACTAAATAAAACTAAATTTCAAACTTAATAAATATTTATTAAGGCGAACAATGTGCTTGCACCTCCTTGGAAAGTTTTAGTAAGTGAGGCGGTTTGCATGTTGTTGTTTTTAATTTTAGGCATAATTCAAAGTTCTCATCAATAAGACGACTTCTCAGTTTACTCTTGATAATGTTCAAGCTTGAAGAAAGATTGTTCGCATATATATATATATATATATATATATATATATATATATATATATATATATATATATAATATAAACATATATATATGTATATTTATATATATCCTTTTGATGGTAACAGGGGTGATGCGTCATCCCAAGTAGATTTATTTTTTTATGTTTTGTTGGTTGACGTGGTAGGGCAAACCTTAGTTACTTGCTAATCTCACTTCGCGTTAGGATTGTTCGATTAAGAGTGTTAGCCCCCGTGTCAGAGCCTTTTTACTAGATTTATCACGTGCTTGGGGTGACAAGTTACCCCGTTACCTTTCTCGGTTGGCGATTTTTTTTTAACATTTATTTGCATAAAATGGATTCCTGCAATTTTAATGACCCAAATTTTGCCGCATTTGTGAAAGAGTGTCTAGAGGATGAAAGCAATGTAAATTCTGGTGATGATTCAAGTGGTGAAGAAGATATCCTACAGGAAGAAAGTGATGTTGATGACATAATAGAAGGATACTCTTCAGAAAAGGAGGAAGAAACGTCATCGTCTTGTGACACTGTAAAAGGTAAAAATGGCCATGTGTAATCATTGAAACCACCTAAACCAACCAGAACACAATCCCATAATATTGTAAAAATCCCTCGAGTAAAACCCTATTCAAACAACACATCTGAACTTGATGCCCCAAACTTACTTATTGACCCAACTATAGTTGAAAGAAATGTTCAATTTACAAACCTGGAAATATGTATTCGTCGTGAAAATTACATCTATGCACACGAGCAAATGACAAAAAAGTGAAAACTGACTGCAGGAAATGCGGTAAACCTACGTGCAGCGAGCATCGCAAGTAAGTGTGTAGCAACTGCTTCAAGTAGTGATTTTTCAATCTATTTTTCATTTTTTCAGTTGTCGATTGCATTAATAGTAATTTAATATAAATGTCAAGTTGTAAATAAATCATTGTGTTAACATTAATCTCCTTTATTGATTAAATAATCCCTTGGGGTGACTCGTCACCCCATGTTACCTTTCTAAGGTGTCAAAATAGTGTTACCAGTGGAACGATATATATATATATATATATATATATATATATATATATGTATATATAATATATATATATATATATATATAAAATATTAACCTCTGTCTGTACATTGATTTTTTTTCGCGAAATTTCACGATAACTTTTCGTTTCACATGTCATAGACACCATATCTGCATTTTGTTTCTTTCGTGTATGTTTGTTTGTTTGTTTGTTACCTTTTCACGCATAAACGGCTGAACCGAATTTTATGAAACTTGGTATGTAACATTACTACTAACCCAACTTAGACTTTAGGCTATATTAAGATTCTCTGGGATGAATAGGAGTGGTGGTTATAAGAGATGCCAGAAATTAAAAATAGCTATAATTCGTTTCCTATTGGTTTTTCGGCAAATATGTTCATAATAAAAGTTGTTTATTTTGTTGTTTAGAGTAACTTTTGTTATATACACTTTTTTCGTATACCGAATTATAAACGAGATATACGCTAAAAATTATAGCGGGAGTCAACAATTTTATTTGGCACAAAAGACTCAACCGAACTAAACCAAACTCGGTATGTGAATTAGTACTAACGCCTTCCTTATAATAAGCCATACTAACATTTCTAGGGACGGGCAGGAGTGGGGGTTATAAGGGAGGCCTGAAATTAATAATAGTGATTTCCTATTGGGGTTTCACCAAATATGCACATAAAAAAAGTTGTTTATTTTGTTATTTAGAGAAATTTCCTTTTTCAATATGAACTACCCAATATGAATACCAGGTACCTCACCTTAAAAAATTAATTCAAATGTATGTCAATATTTTCTCCTTAATTCTTACAATTACAAAAAAATTAATTTCATTATTAACAAATCCACTGAACCCTAAACACTGGGACAGCTAAATGTCGTGAAAAGTAAAGCCTTGCTAAAAAAATACCATCACCATTCAGCCTCGAGTGAATTCCCGAGCGAAGCCGGGTATCTGAGCTAGTATATATATATATATTTATATATTTGCTTAGAACAGATTACGAGTTGAGATTATCATCTTGTCATAACACTAGGACGTGTGAAATCAGCGTGATGTACTCCCATTAGTTAATCGGTTGTTTATCCGAACTAGTTCAATAAGATGAACCGCTCCGAAATGAACGACTCTCCTCCAGCTGAGGGGTGGGGACAGGAGGGGTAGTGGTGGGGATGCCGCCCCTCCCTCTCCACCCCTCCGCTCTCTGCTCATTCACTGAGAAGCATCCAGACAGTCAATATGCAGCTCCATTTCAGCCTCTTTCTCATCGCAGCCCTCACTGCTTCTGCCACAGGTAACTCTTAAGTCTAAAACATATCTACAATTCATTATATATATATGATCTAGGGAGTAGTAAGCCTGTCTTCCCGCTGGGAGCGAATTGCTGTATAATAACCCTGACTTCATATAATTAATTATACAGTACACATTAAATAATCTCCTTAGTCCCACCCTGGCTAGAAAAGGGTGGTAACCTGTAGATAACCCGTCCCGATTAGCAATAGTAGCATAAAGTGTACGTAAATAATAATAAACAAACATGATTATACAGTAATTTACCAAATTTCCCTCGAGGGAAATCTGCTGTTGAGGTCATACTCAGGACGGCATTTTCGAAACATTCCGTCAAAATTCCACCGATAATACCTAGGGAATAACGAAAAAAAGTCCGTCACGCAGGGGCTGCGTAAACCAAGCAGACTTCCCTCGAGAAATTTCACAATAGATAAATCTACATACTTTTACACTTAACACCACAGTGAATATTGACTGAACAAATAAAAATTACAATAAGATATCTTTCAGTCAATTTACGTTTTAATAACCTTCACAACGGAAAGTGCCTGAATTGTAAACAAACAGGTCAGCCAACCTCCCAGAGCAGAAAGATAGAAATATTCTTGAACCGGAAAGAAAAAAATTACTGAAATATGTTTGAATATAAATATTAATTTTATTTAAAAACTATTTACTATATACCAGCTGCAATTTAGAATGGACCAAACAAATTTTCATTTCAATCACTCGAATTTTAGTAATCCAAGAACAAAAACGGGGGGGGGGGGGGGGAAGTCAGAAAGTTTTTGCATTTTTTTCATCTTCTTTGTTTCAAAGGATTTGTTGAACACAATATTTGGTATTTCAGCTTGAAATAAGTCGGTTCATGTTATATTCATAACGTGCGACGTCAAAGAAGGAGGTTTATTGAAGTTTTAAAATTAAGCAATGCAAATATCTGGGTTAAAATTTGAGTTAGAGAAAGAATGCATGTGATAACAGGTAGTTTAGTTTGCAATAAGTTGGTTATATTAAATTATTTGATCCGACTTACAGGAACGGATATATTTCCAATGTTTCAAATTCCTTTATATATATATATATATATATATATATATATATATATATATATATATATATATATACACACACACACAAATATATGATTTTGAGTGGACTTCATTTTCGCCATCTACAAGGTAGGATCGATGGATTTCATGAAATGTTTTGAAAATCGCATCATTAGTACAACCTCAATAGCTGATTTCCCATAAGGAAAACCGCTAAAAATGAGTTCTGTTCAAAATTATATAAATACTACACTCTATCAGTCGCCATTTTTTTTACTCGATATACAAGCCTTTCATGCAAAACTGAAGATCAAGTTCGCTAGCGGCTGAAATCGGACCAAAGGGAAAGGAGGTTTAAAGCGATCGAATTTTCTAAATTCCTCCTCTAAACCACCCTTTCCCACTGGACTGATTTTAGTTGTTGCTGGACTTTATCTTCATTTTTACATAAGTCGTTTATATTTGGAGTTTGGTAACGATCAGACGAAAATTGCGACCATAAGAGGTTTAACAGATATATATATATGGATAGAAATACTTGTCTGTTACTGCTTTAGTGGTTGCAATTCTTATTTTGATCTTGCCTGAATTCGATATATAAGTTTTTTATGTATAACTGGCGAGTGGAGTTATTTTTTATAATTATTTGTTTTCTTTTTTTTTTTTTTTAAACTTGATATAATCAGCTGAGATAGTTGATGGAGGAAGTCGGCCAAAATAACTACAATAGATCGCATGTGGTCAACTGCAACAACCATAACTATAACTGAGAGCTTACTCATTGTTCCGCTTGGTAGAGCCACTACTACACTAGCTTGCACACACTAGACCTGCCCCACCTGCTGTACAGACTGAAATTTACAATTCTGCTCTCTGTCTGCCTGTCTGTCTCTCTCACACTCTCTCTCTCTCTCTCTCTCTCTCTCTCTCTCTCTCTCTCTCTCTCTCTCTCTCTCTCTCTCTCTCTCTCTCTCTCTCTCTCTCTCTCTCTCTCTCTCTCTCTCTCTCTCTCTCTCTTCTCTCTCTCTCTCTCTCTCTCTCTCTCTCTCTCTCTCTCTCTCTCTCTCTCTCTCTCTCTCTCTCTCTCTCTCTCTCTCTCTCCTCTCTCTCCTCTCCTCTCTCTCTCTCTCTCACACACACACACACACGCACGCGCACCCACACACACACACACTCATTTTTTTTATGTTTTCTCTTACACATTACGGGAGTGCAAAGGGAGTTAATTTCCTTCATGTACGATCCATTATTTGTACGTTCAAGTAGAATGTCTTAATATATATTGTACATTAAATTAATTTAAGTAAGCATTTTAGGAATACAAAAAAAATAATAATAAATAAATGAAATAAATATAAATAGTTATAGAATAAAACAAATACATTTGTAACTATAAAAACCCAAGTAAAAGTTGTGCTAATAATTAGCATGTTCGATATTTAGTCAATTACACCTCTATTTCAATTTTAAAATGTATGTAAACGTGATTTAATTTGTGAATTGTTAGTAATACTGATTTTGATTTTTTTTTTTTAAATTTACAGGGAGTTTTGTTATTAACTCCTCTGGCTCTATTAGTCATGGTCCACGAATTTTGATTATTTAAACTTTCAACGAATGTCTGATTGGTGTTGTTAGTGTTCAGTGGTTAGAGTAGATAGTCTGTGGTTTCTATAACAATGTTGTGACAAGGTCATGTATTGCTGTTCCGAAGTTTAAAATCTGTGTATCTAGTAATTGGTAGTAACCTTGGTCTGTAAGTATCTGTCTTGTGTAGTAGTCTGTAAGTGTTGTTGTTGCCTTAAGTAGGGATGGGTATCGAACTACAAAACATCGATTATTGACAACCGATTAATATTTGCACTAATTAATCGATACGTCGATTAATGGACGTCAAAAAAATCGATTAATCGACAAAACCAAGAAAAAAACAAATTTCAATATTTATCATGTTTATTGCTAGTTATGTTTATATTGTTATTGAGGATTAACTAACCTCTTTCAATTATCTTTTAACAATTGCAATTACCAGACAATCGAAGGATTTACACCTCTTTTTTGTTTGAGCTGACTAGCACATTTAAAAAATTAAAAAAAAAATTTAAAAATATAAATTACATTTCAAAATTTAAAATTAGAAAAACTTAATATAAATATTGTTAAAAAAAATCTTTGTTCGCATTAAAAATATTTATTCAGCAGGGTACATGTTTCGTGGATCATCCACGAATTAAGGTTTTTAATTTTAATTTTTGAAATGTAATTTATATATTTTTTTAAATTTTAATTGTTAAAAGATAATTGAAAGAGGTTAGTTAATCCTCAATAACAATAAAACAACAAATTTTTACTGATTGAAATGTAGTAGTATTGAAAAAAAAATCGATTGTGGAAAAGTGAACAATTAGCTTCAAAATATGAAAAATTAGTCTCAACTCTCACTTAAGAAAAAGAAAAGAAAAAAAAATAAAGTAATCGTGATTAAAGCATCGATTACCAGATTAATCATGCATCCTAAACATCGATTAAAAATACACCGATTATTTGGAGTATTATTAATCGATTATTACGATTTAATCGATTAAGCGATACCCATCCCTAGCCTTAAGATAACGTGTAATGTCTTTTATACATTTTTTTTAAGTGGGTTCCTTTGTCTATGATTGTCCACCTTTAATGTCATTTTTTAATGAGTGAAGTTTTTCGGTATATAATTGGTATGATTTCACTTTTTTAAGCGTAAATTTGAGTTTAAGTTTGGCAAGCATGTTTATGTTCAAACTAATGAACAGCCGATACCAAGAGAACGCCATGGTAGGTTTCTCTCCTCATGAAACATAATTAACGAATTCCGCTTTGCACTTCCTCTAGGCATGTGCTGCCAATTAAAAGTAATGTTCATCTGATTAACTGGCAGCTGGTAGATCCAATAATTGGACCGGAGACGGAAATAACACCAATTAATTGGACCCTCTCTTTTAATTACCGTGAGTCACAAGATTAATGGTGTCTTTTAATGACTCACATATTGCCTCCAATCTGAGAGTTGTGACTAGATTGCTTTTAGCAGATTTTCCTCAAGGGAAATCAGCTATTGAAGCCGTATTCAAGACGCGGTTCTTTAAAAAAATTACAAAAGTGTCCAGCGATTCTACCCTGGAGATGAAAATGAGGCCCCTTCAAAATTAATTAATATATATATATAGTATATATATATATTATATATATATATATATATATAATATATATATATATATATAAAATTGTAACCTCTGTCTGTACATTGATTTTTTTTTCGCGAAATTCCACGATACTTTTCGTTTCACATGTCATAGACACCATAATACATTTTGTTTCTTTCGTGTCTGTTTGTTTGTTTGTTTGTGGTGTACCTTTTCACGCATAAACGGCTGAACCGAATTTTATGAAACTTGGTAGGTATATTACTCCTAGCCCAACTTAGACTTTAGGCTATATTAATTATTCTTAGATGAACAGAGTGGAGTTATAAGGGAGGCCTGAAAAATAAAATAGCGATATTTTCATTTTCCTATTGCTTTTTCTAGCAAATATGCACATGCCAAAAGGATGTTTTATTTTGTAATGTAGAGGTAACTTTTGTTATATCACTTTTGTCGTGTACGGAAGTGAAGTATAAAACTGAGTTAAAAACTATTAGCGGGGAGTCCACAATTTATTTGGTCACAAAAAGGGAACTTAACCGAACTACTACCATCCAAACTCGTATTTGAATTTAGCACTAACCGCCTTTCCTTATAATAAGCCAACTATTTCAAGGGTCGGGTCAGGAGGTGGGAGTTGGTAATATAGGGAGGCCTGAAATTAAAATAGTGATTTCCTATTGGGGTTTCGGCAAATATGCAAATAACAAAAGTTGTTTAAATTGTTATTTAGAGAAATTCGCTCAACACTTCTTTTCAATATGAACTACCAGGTACCTCACCTGAAAAAATTTAATTCAAATTGTATGTCAATATTTTCTCCTTAAATAATTCAAATCTATGCATAATGCACAGGAGACTGGTAAATATGACAATATGGAGACAAGGATGAAGTCTTACATGAAATATTAAATTTTATTATTAACAAATCCCATAGAACCGACAGTATAATAAACCCTCTATAATAATCTATGATAAACACTGGGACGAGTAAAATGTCAAAAATATTGTGCAAAATGTAAAGCCTTGCCAAAAAAAAAAATACCATCACCATTCAGTGTTAAATGAATTCCCGGGCGAAGCCGGGTATCTGAGTGCTAGTATATATATATATATATATATATATATATATATATATATATATATATACACATACATTTGCCTGTTAATGCACTAGGGATCTTTCTTTGATTTTTACCAAAAAAAATTTTACCACTTTGTTTTAAGTATAACTAAAGAACAAGTTCGTTAATGATTGAAATCATTACAAGTAGGAGGGGGCACGATTGTCGTAAATACCAGAATTTACTACTTCTTTATCCTAGGTTCTCAAATATCAATATAAATAGCTTGAAATAAGGCCATGCTTGATATATATATATATATATATATATATATATATATATATATATATATATATATATTTATTGTTGTGTTGTTGACGTGCAAGTACTAAAAGTTGGGGGTTTCTGAAGGCTCAGAATTAAAAAAAGTCCGTCACTTAGCCCTTGCGTAAATTAATCAGATTTCCCACGAGATGGTATAACACATTGACCTCATTTCAACCCATATTCTTTCTGAAAACCAGAAACTAGTAATTACTCGTTTAATATCTGAGCATAAGTATTTTAGCAAGATTGGTTCTATAATATTTTTTGATCCGACTCATAACAAAGATATATGGATGAATGTGTGTGAATATAAGGGAAAGAGAGATCCCCGTCGTATCAAAACCTGGTTCTGAGTATTTTTTCTTCGACGTGTACTGGACATTTCACATGAAGTGTGTTCTGTCAAATTCGCCTACAGAAATGTAAAGCCTTGATTTTAGAAACATACACACACACACACACACCACACACACACACACACATATATATACATACACTTACTGTCACACAAACATACTACCGAAGTTGTAACGCCACACCCCTTAGCAGTATAAGAAACTTCTATAAATACTCTGGCCACGTAGTTCCACTGAAAGCAATTACTTTAGAACGAAAGAAGGAATGGTTTTCATGAGATAGCGTGCAAACGATGATAACAGGCCCCAATGCCAACTTTCCTCCGGCTAGTCCATAAACATGGAGATGCACGAACGAATGGGAAATAGTTCTACAACTCCTTGCATGCGTATCCAACTCTTGTATTGGCACATCTAGTTGTTCAGTAGGTTTGAAGTATTTACAGGCTTCACCTGGTAATTGGTCTCGTGAGCAGGCAAACCTGATTTTCAGGGCCTTAAAAGGAAATAAGAGGGTCCCAAGGACATTGAGTGGTTTCCCATTGCCTTCTGCATCGGGCCATCCAGCAATAAAGGCATCAAGAGGAAAATTCCATTCACTTCAGTAAAGGCATGAGTGGACAGAATTCTATTCAATGCCAGAGTTGTTAGATAGCCATCCCTCGGTAGCCTGTAGCCTGCATCAGCTGATTAATGATAGACTATTAGCCAGTATCAGGAATGCAGGCTGCAACTATTCAAGGGCAGAGTTGTTAGATAGCCATCCCTCGGTAGCCTGCAGCCTACATCAGCTGACTGATGATAGACTATTAGCCAGTATCAGTATGCAGGCTGCACCTCCTCCAGGCCAGAGTTGTTAGATAGCCATCCCTCGGAAGCCGGCAGCGTGCTTCAGCTGACTTACTTTAGTAGATTAGCGATATTCAGAAAGCAGGCTGCAACTATTCAAGGGCAGAGTTGTTAGATAGCCATCCCTCGGTAGCCTGTAGCCTGCATCAGCTGACTAATGATAGACTATTAGCCAGTATCAGTATGCAGGCTGCAACTATTCAAGGGCAGAGTTGTTAGATAGCCATCCCTCGGTAGCCTGCAGCCTGCATCAGCTGACTAATGATAGACTATTAGCCAGTATCAGTATACAGGCTGCAACTATTCAAGGGCAGAGTTGTTAGAAAGCCATCCCTTGGTAGCCTGAAGCCTGTATGAGCTGACTAACGATAGACTATTATCCAGTATCAGTATGCAGGCTGCAAGTATTCAAGGGCAGAGTTGTTAGATAGCCATCCCTCGGTAGCCTGTAACCTGCATCAGCTGACTAATGATAGACTATTAGCCAGTATCAGTATGCAGGCTGCAACTATTCAAGGGCAGAGTTGTTAGATATCCATCCCTCGGTAGCTAGCAGCCTGCATCAGCTGACTAATGATAGACTATTAGCCAGTATCAGTATGCAGGCTCTAACTATTCAAGGGCAGAGTTGTTAGATAGCCATCCCTCGGCAGCCTGCACATCAGCTGACTAATGACAGACTATTAGCCAGTATCAGTATGCAGGCTGCAACTATTAGGGCAGAGTTGTTTGAAAGCCATCCCTTGGTAGCCTGAAGCCTGTATGAGCTGACTAACGATAGACTATTATCCAGTATCAGTATGCAGGCTGCAATTATTCAAGGGCAGAGTTGTTAGATAGCCATCCCTCGGTAGCCTGTAACCTGCATCAGCTGACTAATGATAGACTATTAGCCAGTATCAGTATGCAGGCTGCACGGAATCGAGTGCAGAGTTGTTAGATATCCATCCCTCGGTAGCCTGCAGCCTGCATCAGCTGACTAATGATAGACTATTAGCCAGTATCAGTATGCAGGCTGCAACTATTCAAGGGCAGAGTTGTTAGATAGCCATCCCTCGGTAGCCTGCAGCCTGCATCAGCTGACTAATGATAGACTATTAGCCAGTATCAGTATGCAGGCTGCAACTATTCAAGGGCAGAGTTGTTAGATATCCATCCCTCGGTAGCCTGCAGCCTGCATCAGCTGACTAATGATAGACTATTAGCCAGTATCAGTATGCAGGCTGCAACTATTCAAGGGCAGAGTTGTTAGATATCCATCCCTCGGTAGCCTGCAGCCTGCATCAGCTGACTAATGATAGACTATTAGCCAGTATCAGTATGCAGGCTGCAACTATTCAAGGGCAGAGTTGTTAGATATCCATCCCTCGGTAGCCTGCAGCCTGCATCAGCTGACTAATGATAGACTATTAGCCAGTATCAGTATGCAGGCTGCAACTATTCAAGGGCAGAGTTGTTAGATAGCCATCCCTCGGTAGACAGCAGCATGCATCAGCTGTCTAATGATAGTCTAGTAGCCAGTATCAGTTTGCAGACTGCAACTATTCAAGGCCAGAGTTGTTAGATAGCCATCCCTCGGCAGCCTGCATCAGCTGACTAATGAGAGACTATTAGCCAGTATCAGTATGCAGGCTGCAACTATTCAAGGGCAGAGTTGTTAGATAGCCATCCCTCGGCAGCCTGCATCAGCTGACTAATGATAGACTATTAGCCAGTATCAGTATGCAGGCTGCAACTATTCAAGGGCAGAGTTGTTAGATAGCCATCCCTCGGTAGCCTGTAGCCTGCATCAGCTGACTAATGATAGACTATTAGCCAGTATCAGTATGCAGGCTGCAACTATTCAAGGGCAGAGTTGTTAGATAGCCATCCCTCGGTAGCCTGCAGCCTGCATCAGCTGACTAATGATAGACTATTAGCCAGTATCAGTATGCAGGCTGCAACTATTCAAGGGCAGAGTTGTTAGATAGCCATCCCTCGGTAGCCTGCAGCCTGCATCAGCTGACTAATGATAGACTATTAGCCAGTATCAGTATGCAGGCTACAACTTTAATTTACCCTCGAGACATGTTGTAAGTTAGAATTTAGACAGGGAGAGGACTCAGTCTTAGCATACATCACCTTAAATGAAATCTGCTATTCAGCTTATGCTTATGACGGGATTTTCGAAACATGTCGTCAAAAGTCCATCGATCGATCCTATCTAAAAAATGACGAAAATGAGATATGATCAAAATTATATACACACTATGCTACTAGCGGTCGCAATTTTAGTTAGATTGTAACCAAACTCTATATAGGCATTTCATGAAAAACTGAAGATCAAGTTGGTTAACATCTGAAATTGGACCAAGGAGAAGAGAGGTTTAAAGAGAGAGAATTGAGCAAATCCTAACTCATTTAACTTCATAGAAATTAATTTTGTTATATATACAGTTTTTCGTTACCTAGAATATTTACCGAGATATTTACGTTTTTTTTTTTTTTTATTTTTTTTTTTTTAACTTTTAGTGAATGACCTCCAATCCATTTTCATGGAGGAGTTGATGCTTATTCGCTTACCGAGCTTTGTTTAGTTCTCTTCAGTTTTTTTTATTTTATTTTTTTTTTTTTTAATTTGACGTCCAATTTATGCATCTAGGCTAATCGGGACGATCGGGACGGGTTATCTACTGGTTACCACCATTTTCTAGCCAGGGTGGGCCTAAGGAATTTATTTAATGAGGCCGTCATTAAGTAAATTTCTACTGTCCAGGGCGGGATTCGAACCCGCCACTCTAGGTATGCCATGGGAGATTAGGACCAACGCCCTAACTCGCTCGGCTAACCCGAGCCCCTCTGTTCAGTTTTTTGTGCCCAATAAAATTTTTGACTCCCGCTAATGTTTTTAGCGTATATGTCGTTTATACTTCGTTATAAGACAAATATTTATATAACAAAAGTTCCTCTAAGCAGCCAAATAATCAACATTTGGTATGTGTGGCTTTCCAGAGAAAGCAATACATAACGAAATATCGGGATTTTCAATTCCGTTTCCCCTTATAAGCCCCCCCCCCACTCCATTTCGTCTCAGAATATTAATATAGTCTATAGTAGAGACTCCAAAACCCAAAATTATCCATATCGTTACAATTCCATCTGAAACGATAAAGTATCGTGAAATTTCGATGAAAAAGGTCAATTTACAGACTGGCGTTACAAATTTATATACAATATATGTACGTATATATAAAGAAGAATGGAAGGAAAGACAAACATTACTTTTGATTCCTTTATTTTCTATTATATATGTATCTTACAACTCTCTTTTACAATTTAAATATTATAATATGATATTTTGAGTTATCCTTATGGCATAAGTTAATTCATTATGAAAATAACCATTGTGTATTAGGAATATGGTTTCATTACAAGATTTTTCGTTTTTTAAGATGCAAGATGAGTATTCATTAAAAAAAAAATGACCTTTCGCTGGTGGGAGTAAATTTTCATCTTTTTCTTAATTCCAAGAGCTGTAAACAAATTAAAATTGCATTAAATTGATTTATGTAATGACAGACGACCTAGAAATATAATTCCCCTCTGCAAGTGGGCAATTTCCTTTGAAATATTCTTACAGCGTGAGTCAACTGGAATTTTCTCACAACGAAAAATAATTTGCATTAGAAACACCTCTCAATTTCCTTTTCAAGACTGAGGATAATTATTTTAGAAGGACATGAAAATGCGGTGACGTGGTGGGAGAGAATAGAAAGACAATAAGCTCTATCCGGTTAGATCTTGACAAACGCCCAGAGCAGCCTTGTTGATGACTCTTAAACGATTGGCCAAAGAGATAGGCAGAGAGATTATTCAAGTAGTTCATCAAATTGATAGTAGATCAGTATTGAGTCATTCACAATACCCTGAAAGGAGAGATTGCTAGAATGATCTGCTGACATTATATTGACAGCATATTCTTATTTTATTTGCTTTAAATAATCTTTAATAAATTGCATATTCATTTCGGTTATGGAGCAGTTGCTAACCGACCACTCCTTCAAAAAGTCCGTCACGCACGGGCTGCGAAAACTAAGCATATTTCCCATGTGAAGTTTAGAATTAGAGAAATCTGCATACTGGTTAGACAAAAGCACCATAAGTAATTACAACCGGTAATTAGAAATATTTCAGTTAATTGTAATAAATTCCCATCTACCGGTTTATGAATTGTAATAATAATTTATTTTTTAATAACTCAAATTTTATTAGTCCAAGAACTAAACAAGGGGGGGGGGGTGGCGAATAAACAGAACGTATTTGCATAAATCTCACAAAGTAACGAACGTAAGAAAATACAGGTTAGGTTAGAAGTTTTCGCCAGAGCCGACTTACGAAAACGGCCGAACTAACCCGAACAACACCCGACCACAGACTTCATAAAAATGCAAATATATCGGTTAATATTCAAGATAGAGAATAAGTGTATATAACAATATTTATAGTAAACTTAATTTGCCATAAGATTGGTTCTATACACTTGTTTCGATCCGATGCATAATAACGGAGATATTTCGAATTTTCGAAAATCCCCCTCTCTAAACCCCCCCCCACTCATTGGTCCGATTTCAGGCGTTAACGAACTTGATCTTTTTTTTACATAAAACGATTAAATAGTGAGTTCTGTGACGATTATGCAAAAATTGCGACCGCTAGTGTGTTAACAGAAATATATATATATATATATATATATATATATATATATATAGTTTTGAACGGACCACACTTTTGTCAAATCCTAGGTAGGATCGATGGACACGAGTGTAGGAATTTTTCGAACATCACGTCATGAGTACGACCTCAATAGCAGATTTCCCTTAAGGGAAATCTGCTAAAATCGTTCATAATGGGCCATTGTAATCGTTTGCTACAATATTTATTTGTTGTAAAGTATTCATGGATCCTCTTTGTCTAATTAGGCGACTCCCCTTAAGGGAAATGTGGTATTTAGCTCATACTCATGACGCAATTTTCGAAAAAGTTCCTGAAATGGCCATTGATACTACCTACCTGGCTTACTGGTAATTGATCTCGAGAACAGGTTAACCTGATTTGCACGGGACCGAACAAAGGAATAAGAGGGCTACAAAGGACATGCAGTGGTTTCCAATTGCCTTCTGCATCAGACCATCCAGCAATAACGGCATCATGAGGAAAATTCTATTCACACCAGTAAAGGCATGAGTGGAGAAAATTCGGTTTAAGGCCAGAATTGTTAGATAGCCATCCCTCGGTAGCCTGTATAAGCTGACTAATGAAAAATGGGAAAGGGGGGGGGATAGAGGGGTATTTTGAAAATTTAAAAGATCAGCGTAATAATGTATTTGATCGAAAAGGTGTATAGATACGTATCTTATTGCACATTTAATTTTCTACAAATATTGTTATATGCATTTATTCTGTATATTCATAACCGAGATATTTGCATTTTTTAGTTCGTCCTTTCTTGTATTCTGCCTTCAGTAACCCCCCCCCCTTCTACTTATTGGTTATTTACACATAAATAGAAAATATGTGGTGAGACGAGATTACAGGTGTGTTATTCCCGCAGGTGGAAAATCTCCTTAGTTTACCCATCCCCTACGTGACGGATTTTTACTTTCTTGTTTCGTTAATTTTTATTTAATCTATACTGTAATGGATATTTGACGCTTTCAGTCCACACTAAATATCATATTTGAATAGTATGAATTGGACGGGGTATTTAATACATTCTGTTACTTTACACTATGCGTTGAGTGTTTAAAAGCCCTTGTATAATATTGCCACACTTCCTCCAAAGGCATATGGCTTCGTGGAGACACATGGCCCCTCGCTAAGAACAGGAAGAGGCAACCCTACACCGAACAAACAACACATACAAGTGCTCAAGAGGAATAACAAACTGAGTGGGCACAACATGGAACAACGTAGCAAAAACTAAAGAGTTTCAAGATGGCTGCAACTAAAGCCGAGTGTTCCTAGAAACACTCTGGAATACAAATGTCACAAATGTTGTCATGGAAAAATAGATCTCCAAGAACAGATTTCCTTGAATTGTAATCCCTTTATCCGCTCCGATTTCAGCCAAGCACAAATATGCTCTTTAGTGTTAACTGAAACGGTTAAATGTCAAGTGCGGTATAGATCAAACAAACATTTTCCCAGCAAGAACGTAAAATATGAATTGATGACGTGATCGCTCAACGAATTTTTATGTATCTCGCATAATAAAGGTCTCATAAAAACTTGGTATTTAAGCTTAGATTAAAGCGGTTCATGTTAACACAGTTTATTATTAGATGACTGGGAGTGGGGGTTTACTGAATGCTAAAAGCTAAAAAATACAACTATTATAGAAAATTGTAAATAACACAATCAAGGGCAATTAAATTTACTACAAAATCCAAATATCTCAGTACATATTTGACAGAAAATATCATTTATAAATCTCTTCTAAACCCCCAGGTCCAGTTTCAGCCGTTAACGAACTTCAACTTTAGTTTGCATGAAACGCGTATTATGCATATCTAGTTTGATAACGATCAAACAACAATTACGAACGCTCGAGTGCTAACAGGAATATATATATATATACTCGTATATATATAATTTCGAACAGAGCTAGTTTTCGTCATCTCCTGAGTAGGATCGATGGACATTTGAGGAAAATGCTCGAAATATACATATGTACGCTTTTGAACGGACCTCATTTTCGTCATCAGTTAGGTTGGATCGGTGGACATTTGAGGACATTTTCGAAAATCGGGTTTTGAATTCAATCTCAACAGCTGACCTCCCTAAAGAATTAAATTATTATTTATTAACGTCCACTTATTCCAACTAAGGCCAAGGTTCTCTACGGGTTACCACGATTTTCTAACCAGTGTGGGACTAAGGATTTTACTTCAAGAATTCCGTCACTAAATACGGGTATATTGCTATTGCCCAAGAGGGAATCGAACTCGCCACTCTAGGTTTATTTGTGAGATTAAAGTCAACGCTTTGACTCACATGGCTAACCTGAACCCCTGCTCCTTAACAGAAATTTGCTAATACCATAAAGCATAAAATCAATAAGTCAATTCTTCTTATTCTACCGGTTTTATTATCTAAAACTTAACCCTAATCCTAAATCGTCCCTAATCCTCTTTATGGGACACGGCAACAAGTAGAGTCAAGTATTCATTGAAACAGTCCTGAGTCCAAATAACAGAAATTTGTCAATGGAAAACAAGCCTTTGTGGCCAGACTTTGTAGCGGAAATCTCATAAAACATAGCAGCTAGTGGTGCAACTGGCACATTCTATAAGCATACTTGTTGATCTAGGACTAACATTTACACACGATGCTGAATACAAACAACAAGCACCTTCTGTATAATTTCAACTGATTTACAGGAATCCGAGCAAACTATGAGTCAATCACCTTGTATATTGTTTAATTAGATTTATTCTCTATCTCCAATATATACCAAGACATTTCAGTTTGTCAGATTTCGCTTCAGCGGGAAATCAGCGAGAAAATAAAACAAGAAAAACAGAAATGGAACACAACTCTTATAATTTCTAATAATTATTACCCTTTATATGTTTTGTGTATTCTGATAATTATTACCCGTTGTGTATTCTGACACACACATAATTTGCCTGTTAATGCTTTAACAGTAGCAGTGTTTGGTTGATCGTTATCAAACCCGATATTTAATCGTTTTATGTGATAAGAAAGATCATGTTGGTTAAATCGAACCGGTGGGAGGTGGGTTTAGTCCGGGGTGGGGAATATCGAGAATTCTAAATATCTCGGTTATTATACGTCGGATTGAATAAGTGTATAGAACCAATCTTAGTGCAAATTAAACTTACTATAAATATTTTTATATACATTTATTCTCTATCTTTGAATATCAACAGAGATATTTGGATTTTATAGTTTTCAGCTTTCAACAAACTCCACTCCTATTCATGTCACATTAACAATAAGTTTTTCATGAACCACTTCATTCCATGGTCAAATACCAAATATTGCTTCCGATGAACTTTTACTTTGTGATATACATGCAAAGGGAAGGGGGATTTGAAAATTCAATATAAAAGTGTGCTAAAAACAGCGCATGGGAAATGTACTTTGTTTGCGCAGCTTCTGCTTGACGGACTTTTTCAATTTCTAATAAGACTGAAATAAATTAACATAAACACTTATTAGTTGTCAGCCATCAGTGAACATTTTAGTTTTTTTTTTTTTTACGTAGAAATAGAGAATATCTGGGCTTTATACCGGTACTTGGGACATCTGCTTGGTTTATGCATCCACATTTGACGTGGACTTCATGTTTGTCTCATGTGAATAACTTGTCATAATAGGTGCTAAGCGTATTTGTGGCTCACTTTATACAGTACTGGCCAGTGTCACCAGAAGTCTCGGATTTGAGACCTCGCGAGAGCAAAGAAAGTCCGTCACGCAGGGGCTGCGTAAACTAAGCAGATTTCCCTCGTGAAGTTTAGTAATAGTTAAATATACATACTGATAACACAACACCGTGAATAAATACAAACGGAAATAAGAAATGTTTCATCCAATTTCAATAGCCTGCCGACCGGAAGCGTTAGGTTAGAAATGTAAACAAACGGGTCCCGCCTCACACCGGAAAGAAAAACAATTACTGAAATATATCAGAATATAACACATTAATTTTATTGAGAACTATTTACTATATCTAGTACTGTAATTAATAATGAGTCAGAATAATTGTTATCTCAATCAATAAAATTTTAGTAGTCCAAAACTTTAAGATGGGGGGGGGGGAGTCACAAGTACATATGTGCATGTATCTCGTATAATAAAGGTCTCTTGAATACAGTTTTTGGTATTTAAACTTCCAATAATGTGATTTATTATGTATCAGAGTATTGATACGTAACATGAGTAGAAGTGGCGGTTTGGTGAAAACTGAAAAATGCAAATATCTCGGTTAATATTCAAGATAGAGAATAAATGTATAACGATATTTATAGTAAATTTAATTTGTAATAAGATTGATTTAGTATAATTTTTCGATCCGACGTATAGTAACGGAGATATTTCGAATTTTCGAAAATCCTCCCCTCTAAACCCCCCCTCCCACTGGTCCGATTTCAGCCGTTAACGACCTTGATCTTTCTTTTTACATAAAACGCTTAAATATGAAGTTTGGTAAGGATTAAACAAAAATTGCGACCGCTAGAGCGGTAACAGACAAATATATATATATATATATATATATATATATATATATATATATATATACAGTTTTGAACGGACCTCATTTTCGTCATCTACTAGGTAGGATCGATGGACGTTTGAAGAAAAATTTCGAAAATTCCGTCATGAGTACAACCTCAATAGCTCATTTCCCTTAAGGGAAATCTGCTAAAATCGATTTTGATTAAAATTGTTAACTGATATTAATAAATGAAAATATTTTTGGTTATAAGAAATTTCCCAGGTCTACGGATAATTTGAATCTTTATGCTCGTTCAAACGGATCGAATAAATTCCTCTGTTACTCATTCCAACGAAATGCAAACGTTTTCGTTATGAATGAGAAATGGTTTGATGATCCATGTTGTTTAATGCAAATGATGTTTACAGTCAGCCATTGCTGTGCTGTGTGAAACAAGCTGTGCACACAACCTCCATCAACCAGCCGTAACGATTCTTCAAACCCTGACTCACAACTTCTTTATTGACTTTTTTTTTTTTGTGCCGCTCTAAGCGAGGTCCAGTTCAGACAGTCGGCTTAGCCTAAAATATCGTTCAACCAGACTATATCTGGTTCCAAAGAAGTGTTTTTCTAATACTTGTACATGATCTAATATAGTATATGATAATGATAACCTTTTATGGTAATTCAAATAAAGGGTTAGAACCGCCAATATAAATGATACTGTGTTTACCTTTATGTTTACTAATAACTAGTGCCCGTTGTGTTCATGATATTTATTACCTAATATATTTGGTGATAATTAGTCTCTGCTATATTTTCAAATAATTATAATTATTATATTTACTGATAATTACTACTCGTTGTATTTTCTTATAATTATTACGCGTTATATTTTCTGATAATTATTACCCGTTGGGTATGCTGATAATTATAACCATTTATTATTTATTTGTGTATTGGAGCTACACTGCTGTAGCGATGTTGCTCAGAAAATAAGCTCTACACAATAGAAACATTATTTTAAACGAAAATAAAATCAGAAAAACAAAAATGGTGTACAGCATTTATAGTTTCTAATAATTATTACCCTTTATATTTTCTGATATTTATTACTTATTATATTTGCTGATAATTATTCCGCGTTATATTTTCTAACAAGTATTGTCCGTTGTGTTTCATGATATTTATTACCTGTTTATTTTCTGATAGTTATTAACTGTTGTATTCTGATAATTATTACGCGTTATATTTTCTGATAATTATTCACTGTTGTATTCTATTTATTACCTATTATATTTTCTGGTAATTATTAACTGTTATATTCTGATAATTATTACCTGTTATATTTTCTGATAATTATTACCTGTTATATTAGCTGATAATTATTACGTGCTATATTTTCTGATAATTATTAAGTGTTATATTTTCTGATAATTATTACCCGTTATGTATTCTGATATTTATTACCCGTTGTGTTTTCTTATATTTATTACCTGTTATACTTGCTGATAATTATTACATGCTATATTTTCCGATAACTATTAAGTGTTACATTTTCTGGCAATCGTTACCCGTTATGTATTCTGATATTGATTACCCGTTGTGTATTCTGTTATTTATTACCTGTTATATTCGCTGATAATTATTACGTGCTATATTTTCCGATAATTATTAAGTGTTACATTTTCTGGCAATCGTTACCCGTTATGTATTCTGATATTGATTACCCGTTGTGTATTCTGTTATTTATTACCTGTTATATTCGCTGATAATTATTACGTTTTATATTTTCTGATAATTATTACGTGTTATATTTTCTGATAATTATTACCCGTTTTGTATTCTGATATTTATTGCCCGTTGTGTTTTCTGATATTTATTACCTGTTATATTTGCTGATAATTATTGCGTTTTATATTTTCTGATAATTATTACCCGTTATGTATTCTGATATTTATTACCCGTTGTGTTTTCTTATATTTATTACCTGTTATACTTGCTGATAATTATTACATGCTATATTTTCCGATAACTATTAAGTGTTACATTTTCTGGCAAGCATTACCCGTTATGTATTCTGATATTTATTACCCGTTGTGTTTTCTTATATTTATTACCTGTTATACTTGCTGATAATTATTACGTTTTATATTTTCTGATAATTATTACCCGTTATATTTTCTGATAATTATTACCCGTTGTGTTTTCTGATATTTATTACCTGTTATATTGCTGATAATTATTACGTGTTATATTTTCTGATAATTATTACCCGTTATGTATTCTGATATTTATTACCCGTTGTGTTTTCTGATATTTATTACCTGTTATATTTGCTGATAATTATTACGTTTTATATTTTCCGATAATTATTACGCGTTATATTTTCTGATAATTATTATCCGTTTTGTATTCTGATATTTATTACCTGTTGTGTTTTCTTATATTTATTACCTGTTATATTTTCTGATAATTATTACGTGCTATATTTTCCGATATCTATTAAGTGTTACATTTTCTGGCAATTATTACCCGTTATGTATTCTGATATTTATTACCCGTTGTGTTTTCTTATATTTATTACCTGTTATACTTGCTGATAATTATTACGTGTTATATTTTCCGATAACTATTAAGTGTTATATTTTCTGGCAATTATTACCCGTTATGTATTCTGATATTTATTACCCGTTGTGTTTTCTTATATTTATTACCTGTTATATTTTCTGATAATGGTTGCGCGTTATATTTTCTGATAATTATTATCCGTTGTATATCTAATATTTATTACCCGCTGCGTTATCTTATATTTATTAGCTATTTTATTTGCTGATAAGTGTTATGTGTTATATTTTCCGATAACTATTAAGTGTTATATTTTCTGATAATTATTATCCGTTATGTATTCTGATATTTATTACCCGTTGTGTTTTCTTATATTTATTACCTGTTATATTTTCTGATAATTATTACGTGTTATATTTTCCGATATCTATTAAGTGTTATATTTTCTGATAATTATTATCCGTTATGTATTCTGATATTTATTACCCGTTGTGTTTTCTTATATTTATTACCTGTTATATTTGCTGATAATTATTACGTGCTATATTTTCCGATATCTATTACGCTTTATATTTTCTGATAATTATTATCCGTTTTGTATTCTGATATTTATTTACTGTTATATTTTCTGATAATTATTACGTGTTATATTTTCTGATAATTATTAAGTGTTATATTTTCTGATAATTATTACCGTTATGTATTCTGATATTTATTACCTGTTTATTTTCTGATAGTTATTAACTGTTGTATTCTGATAATTATTACGCGTTATATTTTCTGATAATTATTACGTGTTATGTATTCTGATATTTATTACCCGTTGTGCTTTCTGATAATTATTAACTGTTGTATTCTGATAATTATTAGGCGTTATATTGTCTGACAATTATTACGCGTTATGTATTCTGGTATTTATTACCCACTGTGCTTTCTGATATTTATTTACTTTTAGATTTGCTGATAATTATTTCTTGTTATATTTTCTGATAATGGTTGCGCGTTATATTTTCTGATAATTATTATCCGTTGTGTTTTCTGATATTTATTTACCGTTATATTTTCTGATAATTATTACCTGTTATATTCACTGATAATTTCTGTTATTTATTACCTGCTTATTTTCTGATAATTATTAGCTGTTGTATTCTGATAATTATTACACGTTATATTTTCTGATAATTGTTCGCGTTATATTTTCTGATAATTATTACCCGTTGTGTTTTATGATAATTATTAACTGTTGTATTCTGATAATTATTATGCGTTATATTTTCTGGTAATTATTACCCGTTGTGTCTTCTGATATTTATTACCTGTTTATTTTCTGATAATTATTAACTGTTGTATTCTGACAATTATTACGCGTTATTTTTTCTAACAAGTATTACCCGTTTTGTTTTCTGGTATTTATTACCTGATATATTTTCTGATAATTATTAGCGGTTGTATTCCGATAATTATTATGCGTTATATTTTCTGATAATTGTTGCGCGTTATATTTTCTGATAATTATTACCCGTTGTGTTTTCTGGTAATTATAAACTGTTATATTTACTGATAATTATTATGCGTTATATTTTCTGGCAATTATTACCCGTTGTGTCTTCTGATAATTATTACCTGTTATATTTTCTGGTAATTATTGGGCGTTATATTAGCTGATAATTATTAAACGTTATATTTTCCGATAATTGTAACAACTTATAATTTCTGAAACTTTTAACCGTTTATACTTTCTGGTGATTATAACTCGTCGTGTTTTCTGATAATTATAATCCCCTTTATATTATCTAATAATTGTTATCCGTTCTGTATTCTGATATTGATTACCCTTATTCTGATACTGATTTTGTTTTTGATATTTATTACCCGTTATATGTACCGATAATTATTACCTGTCACATTTCATTTCGTTTACCCCCAATTAACTACGAAAGGCCTTTATAATTCCTGGCAAAATAGACGTATTCACGTTCAATTCCGAAATAATAGAACTTTCATAATAATGTATAAAATGATTTATTACTTTGAGAAATTTAAAAAAACAAAAAAGAATAATAATAAATCAATCTTGAAAATTATTATTAGACTGCAAGAAGAATAAGATTAATTTAGGCCGTCAGTGCATCCCCCAATTTGGAATGTAAACATGAGAACCGTATTTTGAATGTGTACTCAACATAAGACTCCAAATATATAGTGCAGGATATCACCGACAATGCCTACACACATTTAGACCTCTCGGAAGAAGAGTAATGGTAATTTTTTTTGAAGAGATTATTAGCAAAAAGATACAAACGCAATACGATTATGTGATTTCTAAAGTTTACATGAAATCATGAAACAATGGTTCTGAGCGGAGATCTCAATATTCCTTGCTTGTTTACGGATGTGTTATGGGAAAAATAAATATAAAACAAGGAGTAAGATCAAAGGCAAACATACGCCAATACAACAAGACTGCTTGAGGAATGTCTGGAAGTGTTGTCTATTTCAGCTTTTTCTATCAGCTTGTCTATTTTAAGACAGCTTCGAGACCAGATTGTAAACAGAGATCATCTGTGGGAAGAGTTCAAAGCAAATCCACCGATCCATCACGATGAAGAACAACCAAGATACATCTCACAACTCTTGTCGGTGTCTCTTGTCAGAATTACGTCTCTTCAATTGTTCCGTAGCTCTTGGCTAATTGAGGTTATACTCTTGACGCGATTTTCGAAAAATGTCTTGAAATGTCCATCGATCCTACCCATGAGATGACCAAAAGTAAGTCACGCAGGGGCTAAGTTTCACAATAGAAAAATTTAACGAGGGCAGAACTAGATTTTAAGGGAAATTCACGACTAGAACCGAACATAGCCGATCCGTTATCCGCAAATTAACTTAATGTAAATGCAAATACCTATTTTAATATTCAAAATAGAGAATAAATGTATATAACAATATTTATAGTAAACTTAATTTGCAATAAGACTGATTCAATGCACTTTTTAGATCCGACGTACAGTAACGGAGGTATTTCGAATTTTCGGAACTCCTCTTTAAACCCCCTTCCCACTGGTCCGATTTCAGCCATTAACGAGCTTCATCTTTATTTTTACATAAAACGTTTAAATATCGAGTTTACAGCCTAGAGTGTTAACAGACAAATATATATACACAGATATATATAGTTTTGAACGGACCTCATTTTAGTAATCTCCTGGATAAGATCGATGGACATTTGAAGAAAATTTTTGAAAATCGCGTCATGAGTACGACCTCATAGCTCATAACGTCATAAAATCGGGTTCGTTCATATATATACGTAGGTTACCGCTCTAGTGGTCGCAATTTGCGTTTGATTGATACCAAACTCATATTTCCAGTTCAGTTATATTCTCTTATAATTATAACTCTTTATATTTAGTGGCATTTATTACCCGTTGTGTTTTCTGATACTTATTACGTGATATATTTGAAGATAATTAATCCTTGTTATATTTTCAGACAATTATATCCCCTTATATATTAGTTCTTATAATACATTATTTATCCTTTATTAACTACGAAAAACTAATATAATTGTTGAAGAAATAGAAGAATCCCCAATAAAGGAACATATAATAATATATACAGTGTTTTATGATGATTTCCGCAACAACGTGATGTTGCTCAGTGTCATTTATTTTCATTCGGAAATTCAAAGTGCTAAAATAAAGAAAATGTCTTCAAATTTATTAACATATAGCGAAATTAAATCGAGGAAGCTTTAAATTAAAACTATGTGAAAATATAAATTTTTCCTTGAAATTTCCTGGAATGAAGATGTTCAAGGCACAATAATAATATTTTTTTTACACTCTTGTTCGCCCAAATACACACACACACATGAATTAGTAGCGTGATTTGAGTGAAATAAATAAAACGTAGAGGAATAAATGAGTAGAGTTGCTGTGAGTTAAAGTTTCTTAAATGACTTCAAGTGATTTAAGAGTGTGTTAATATCAGGGCTACTTTCTGTTAATAGTTCGTATAAGTTATTCGGTAAGTTCAGATGCTCAAATACTCTGCAGTCAGTCAGTAGTTGTTTAATGGTCGTTACTGTGTTACAGTGAGTGAACGTAGGTCTATATTTTTGGTTTATCAGCAACGAACGTGTATGTAGTGAATGTCCGATTCGAAGCCTAGTCAACGCCACATGATCTCGTCTGGTACGGTTTCCCTTTCTTGGGTTGTCTAGGATTTTCCGGAATTTTTTGTCAGTTTGTAGCCAGTCGGTGAGGTTAGAACTTGTTAATTCCACTTGCGAGCTTAATGCGAAACTACTTAGACATCCCACTTGCATAGTGCCATCGGATTTGAGTTACTCTATGCAATTTTCAACTGCAGTTTGTCACGCGAGGAGTAGAAATTTCACCCACCCCCTAAAATTACTTTTGCACAGGCTGGCTCAACAGCATTTCACATTGCATTTGGCACGCTCTCTATTGAGTGATTACGGGGTAATTGAAATTAATGATGCATTGAAGGTAACTAGAGACCGCAAGGTCACCAAAGACCGAGTGTGGAAACCCAACAACCTTCTCGTGGTTAAGGAATTCTTACCCTGACCTCTTCGTGCCACGAGAATTCTCACAGCTTACCATCGACTCATTGTGTGGCAACGCATTTATATATATATGTATATATATATATATATATATATATATCCATCTAGCCATATGTATGTATATGTGTGTATTTCTACAAATTAGGCCGGTTTCTTTTTAGCCGAGCTCCCTTAAAAGAATATCGGCTATTGTGGTTATACGTATGACGTTATTTTCGAAAAATTTCTTCAAACATTTACGTAGAAGATTAGTTGAACAATTATTTATAGTATATATACACACACACACACACATATATATATATATATATATATATATATATATATATATATATATATATATATATATATCGCGCGGTAAATTAAGTCTGTATCTAGAGCAGGCTATCATATGGTTCTCTTTTCGAAAATTTTCCTAAAGGGAAATCAGCTATTGAGGTTGACCTCATGATGGGATTTTAGAAAAATTTCTTCAAATGTCAATCGATCCTACCCAGGAGATGACGAAAATGAAGTCCGTTCAAAACTATACTTATTATTGCCTTATAGTACTTTGCCTGTAATAAAAGAAGTGTTAAGAGTGGAGATGTTTGACCTTTTTGATCCTTCCGTTGATGATGGACCTCCACCAGCCAGCCCAAATCCAGAGTATACTTATTATTGTCTGTTAAAGCTCTACGGTTACAAGTTTTGGTTGATCCATTTAAATGTTTTATATAAACATAAAGATCAAGTAAGTTAATGCCTGAAATCGGACAAGTGAGAGGATGGGGGAGAGCATGGAGATTTACAAACAAAGGACATTCAACGAGTACATTACTAACGAACAGCCCAGGCACGATATTCAGACCTTTGCAACTGCTTAAACTGAATAACATACGGAAGACGCAAACTGACGGACACACGTATCAATATCAACAGACGAAGGAACAACTAAAATTCTAATTCAAATATGTGATATTAGTTTTGCTTATACCCAAATGATTGTGGAAAAATCATGACATTCAATTGAACCTGTAGCACAGCAAAGTACACAACCTATAGCCAGACCAAGACTCAATATAATCCTCAACCCCCATAATAGAAACCATAAACTAACCTAATACAGATAAACGGATAACACAAGCTTAAAACCACCCATTCTGTTATGACATGTCTAAGAATAATAAATTAACAGGACATGCCGTGACTAAAAACTTAAACAAACTACCTAATTCGAATAAAATCACTATAAGAAAATCTACTGACTATCAGACAACTAACTCAGTACTTTAGCAAGATTGAAGATGGTGCCATCGCATCGAAAACACAATGCCACTTGTACTCGATCATCAGCTGGTGACGACAGTCTCCACCGACAGCTATGGCAACACTACGACTGGTTAGTTGAGGCAGTCTCCTGAGTGATGGACAATTTTTTTTTTTTTATCGGTGCCCTAATAATTTTATAATTAAAGTGTGACCCGTGGCAGGCATGGATGATATAAGATAGGGGGCAGTTAGAGCAGGAATTATATGTAATGTGGCGGATTGGATGGTAGTGCGGTGCATCAAACTAAATCAGGGCTGATTGTTACAAAATTGGATGTGAGATAGCACGTAATATGCCTATAGAGGGACAGATCCTCCCATTATCCAGCACGGGCAGCTGAGATTGCATCAGTTACATATTAGGCTATACTGTACTACCCCAAATAGAACAGCTTTAGGCTGTTGCAATATCCATCGCGAGTCTGTTAATCATTTATTTGCTTAACTTCTACGAAATAGGATGGAGGCAATTCGCTAAGAATAGGCCATTACAACGCCTAGTTGATGCAGGGCGGTCTAGTATGCTTTTTTTTTTTTTTCCCCCACCAGTTTTAGCAGATGTCCCTTAAGGAATATCAGCTATTGAGATCGTACTTATGACGCGATTTTTGACATTTTTCTTCCAATTTCCATCGATCCTACCTATGAGATGATGAAAATGAGGTCCGTTCAAAATTATACATATGTTGTTATATATGTTAACGCTCTAGCGGTCGTAATTTTTGTCTGATCGTTACCCAACTCAATATTTATTCGTTTTATGCAAAAAGAAAGATCAATTTCGTGAATGGGTGCCTCGTACCAGGGGGAGGGGGGGGAGGGGTAAGAGTGGGAGGATTTTGAGAATTCGAAATATCTCCGTTTATTATAAGTCGGATCGATAAAGTGTATAGAATCAATCTTATTGTCAATTAAATGTACTAAAAATATTTATATATACATTTATTCTCTATTTTGAATATTAACCGAGATATTTGCATTTTCAGTTTTCGGCCTTCGGTAAACACCCACTTCTACTAGTGTTACATAAACAATAATCTATTATTTAATAAACCATATCAATTGAAGCCTAAATACCAAGAATTGTTTTCATTGAACTTTTATTTTTTGAGATTTATGCAAATACGTTCTGTTGGCCCCCCTTCACTTCTTTTGTTTTTGGATTACTAAAATTAGAGTGGTTGAGATAAAACTGATTCATTAAAAATTACACCACAAGCTTTAGTAAATTGTTTTCCATAAAATTAATATGTTATATTCAGATATATTTCATTAATTGTTTGTCTTTCCTGTCTATGCAACGCTACGAGGTTGGCTTGCCTGTTTGCTTACAATTCAGCCTTTTATTGAACATTCACGGTTGTGTTGCCTGTATGTATATTTATCTTGTGCTAACCTTCGCTTGGGTAATCTGCTTAGTTTACACAGCCCCTGCGTAAAGGACTTTTTATTAAGTGTACGCGGATTACGGACGAGATGAGATCGGCTATTGTCGGCTCCGTTCGGCTTCTGTGGGCTTTGATCGTGACATTCAGCCGAAAGTCAGTTCGGCCATTTCCGCAACTGTTCGGCTCACGTGAAATTCGTTTGAGACTGTTGTAAGCATCTACTTCGTGAGATATATGCGAATAATTATAAATTGCAGTAGTAGATTCAGTAAATAGTTTGTAATAAAGTCAATATTGTTACATTTTTATTACCAAAACCAATAATTAACGTTGTAAATAAGAGTTCTTTTTGGATTGCAAAATTAAACACACACAAGTTTCACAGTTTTTATCACTGCACAATTTATTTCACAATGCACAATACACTTGGTAATTATTCTTAATTACTACTCACAGTATACACTGATAGCGTCACTGTTCTTCAGATTACACAGTCCAATAATTCACTCACGGTCACTGAAGTACACCAAAAGACGGCACTGCACTGTCCTTTACTTCGCGGCACTGCACTGTCTTAAACATGGCACTAAACTGTTTTTCTTATAAAAACACTTACACACTGTAGCACCGAACGCACATATGAGTACTTCAGAAGAAAACTGACTCGCTCGCTTTCTTTCCTGTGAGGAATAGGTCTATCTACCTGTTCAGCTCTGAGTGGCTGGCAGATCTGTTTGTTTACTAAAGTTAGTCACGCAGGGGCTGCGGAAACTATGCATTTTTCCCATATGCTGGCAAGACATAACTGATCTCCTTTTGCCTTATATTCTCTTTTTCCAAATGAAGTAAAACTGAAAACTGAACTGAACTGAAACTGAAAAATGCAAATGTCTCCGTTATTATTCACGATAGGGAATAAATGTAACTATATTTATAGGACGTTTAATTTGCAATGATATTACTCGAGGTTTACTCGTGGATGAAAACCAAAAATCCAAATATCTTGGTTAATATTCATATTAGAGAAAATATTAATTAAACAACGTTTATAGGCATTTAAATTTACAATATGATAGGTTCTATAACATTTTTCTATCCGAAGTATAATAACGGAGATATTTAGGAAGTTTAATATTGCCCTCCCCGGTCCGATTTCAGCTATTAACGAAATCGATCTTTAGTTTTGCTTGAGATGCTTATATATTGAGTTTGGTAACAATAAAACAAAAATTGCTACCGCTATAGCTGTAACAGACAAATACACACGAACATATATATATGTACATATCTATATCTATATATATATATATATATATATATATATATATATATATATATATATAGATATATATATAGATATACATAATTTTGAACGAACCTCATTTTCATCAACTACTCGTAAGGATTGATGGACATTTGAAGAAATGTTGATTAATGGAATGCTGATTTCCCGTAAATAGTTAAAATCTGCTAAAAATTGCATTTGTTGGTGTGGACAAATTTTACTCAAGGTGGACAACTCAAAAATAAATACATGTTCCTTTAGTTTAGAAGAAAATGTATAGAGTAAGAATTTCAGAACGTTGAGTGTTTCGATTTGAGTCGTAATACCAAAAATATAAATGCGTTTTACTCTTTCTCAAAGTTCCCACTCCTTCCGGTTACATTCGGCATAAATGAACTTGATCCTTACTTAGTCTTATATGAAACGTTTACAATATGAATCTGGTAGCGAACAAATAAAAATTCCGGCCGCCAGAGCGTTACCAAGCACGTACGTGGGGGTGTGTCAGCAATTGCTTATTTCCTTAATGCTTTATCTAGTTTCAACCGAACTTTCATTTACTTTCAAGAAATATTTAAATGACTGACCCGGATTGATCAGATCACATGTCCTTTAAATTTCACTCAAAAGCCTTCATCTTTAATATAAGAAATTGAATTTATTTACTGGAAATAACCCTTATTTCTTAAACGGAAATGTAACTAAAAATTAAATTTGTCAATATCCAAAACAAAATTTAGGTGAATACCCTGCTACATATGCGCGCGATTGATCTCAATACTGATCACTTTAACGGGAGAAGAGAAAGCCGCGAGAGGTGAACAACCCCTTCAGCTTCACATGATGCGAGATGTGAAAGCTCCGGGAGAAAACTAAAGTGAAATGATATAGAAATAGTGAAAAATAATACACGATGTACTAAATTCCACTTAAATAAAATGTCTGTCACGAAGGGGCGGCGTAAACTAGCCAGATTTTCCACGTGAAGTTTTGTAATGGATAAATCTACATACTTGAAACACTTACCACAATCCATGGAGTACCATCGTGAATATTAGGTGAATAAATACACATGATGAAAGAGGAATCTTTCAACCAGCTTAAATTTTAATAATCTCAACAACGGAAAGTGGGTTTATTGTAATCAAACGGGTTAGCCAACCTCTCAAAGCTGAGTAGGTAGGAATATTCTTGATCAGAAAGAAAAAGAGTTTCTGAAATATATCTGAATTTAATATACTAATTTCATTGAAAACTACTCTATCTAGAACTATTTAGTTTCGCATGCATGGCTTATACGAGTATATCGAGTTTGGTAACGATATCACAAAAATTGCGACCGTTACAGCGTAATAGACATGTGTGTATATATATATATATATATATATATATATATATATATATATATATATGTATATAAATTAGAACCTCTTCACCTGCTACTTATTCTTTGTTATATTCTCTTCATTTTGTACGAAATAACAAGGAATATACATAAAATGTGAAAGTTTAAATATTTCTTTATTATATATCTAATACAAAAAGTCCGTCACGCAGGGGCTGCGTAAACTAAGCAGATTCCCAGCGTGACAGTTATACAATAGAGAAATCTCCATACCAGAGCCGAACAGTTATGGCAAAGGGCCGAACTAACTTTCGGCGGGAAATTCAAAAATATTTCCGTTTATCGTCCCAAATTTAATAAAAATGCGAATATCTCGGTTAATGTTGCAAGATAGTGAATAAATGTATATAACAATATTTAAAAGTAAATTTAATTTTCCAATAAGATTGTTTCTGTGACAATTTTTCCGAGATGCGACGTATAGGTAAAGGAGAGTATTTCGAATTTTCGTAGAGGTCGGGGGGGGGGGGGGGGGGGGGAAAAATTCCTCCCTCAAAACCGCCCCTCTCCCACTGGTCCGATTTTCACCGTTAACAAACTTGATCTTTCTTTTTACATAAAACCGACTGAAATACTGAGTTTGGTAACAGATCAATGTTTCTGTACAAAAATTGCGACCGCTGAGAGCGGTAGTAACGGAGACAAATATATAGATATATAGATAGATCTATATATATATATATATATATATATATATATATATATATATATATATAATATATATATATTTATACATATATACAGTTTTTGAACGGAACCTCATTTTCGTCATCTACTAGGTAGGATCGATGGAGATTTGAAGAAAAATGTCGAAAATTCCGTCATGAGTACAACCACAATAGCTGATTTCCCTTAGGGGAAATCTGCTAAACTTAGAAATTTGAGCTTTTAGATGAAGTAATCCCTAATATTATTGCTCAAATTGTTTTACTTTTCATTTTCGGGAGTCAGTAAGTTACCTCCCTTCACATGTGATATTCACGCCAAGCTGTTGTGCCGCGGAAACTTCTCTTACCGCGTTCATTTGAGTTTCCACAATGTCATCTGGGTGTAGCCCTCGCACTTTGGAAATCTGCTTAGTCAAAACGACCTCTGTATTACAACCTTTTTTAGCAGATTTCCCTTAAGGGAAGATCAGCTATTGAGGTTTTCTCATGACGCGAATTTTCGACATTTTTCTTCAAATGTCCAACGATCCTACCAAGTAGATGCCGAAAATGAGATCCGTTCAAAACTGTATATATATATATAAATATATAGTATATATATATATCTATATCTATATCTATATATATATATATATATATATATATATATATAGTATAAATATCTATATATCTATATATTTGTCTGTTTACCGCTCTAGAGGTTCGCAATTTTTGTTTAAATCCGTTACCAAACTTCAAATATTTAAGCGTTTTATGTAAAAAGAAAGATCACGTTCGTTAACGGCTGAAATCGGAACCAGTGGAGGGGGGGGTTTAGATGGGGAGGATTTTCGAAAATTCGACATATCTTCCGTTACTATACGTCTGATCGAAAAATTACACAGAAACAATCTTATTACACATTAAATTTACTATAAATAATGTTATATACATTTTAATTCTCTAATCTTGAATATTAACTGAGATATTTGCATTTGTATTCTGCATGTGCTCGGCAGCAGTGGCTACGTTCGGACTTTCCGCCGTGAGCTCTGGCGGCCGTTTTTGTAATTATTCGTCCCTCTCGTGAATAGGTTTAGAGGTTACTTACTACAACAGCTGTTACTAGGCAGATTTCTCTATTGTAAAACTTCACGGGGGAAATCTGCTTAGTTTACGCAGCCCCTGCGTGACGGACTTTTTCTCTCTTCTCACACCATTAATTTAAGTCACAACTTCCTTAGCACACCTGTGAACAATGGCTTCCATTCCCCCTCCTTGAAAGGAAGTTAATTTCCTTTCAGAGCTCAGAGGGTGGAATTCCTGTAAGAGCATCCTTTGTCGGGCGAGCCCAAGTTACGCACACAACAAGTATTGTGTGGAAGAACTTCTCTGGATCGACTCACTTATTTATCACTCCTCCATTCACAATACGTACAGCAGCTGTCAAAAGTTATCAAATCCATCATCCTGGACGATTCATAATTTACAGTAAACTAGAATATACAGTGTACAATGATTCTATTGTGAGAAATAAATGATGAAACGTTTATGGAATGTCATTCATACAACATAAAAGAAATCCATTTGAATCTCCATGTATAAATCCATGGTTCAAAAAAAAAAAAGTCACAGGAACTTCGTAAACCAACCAGATTTCCCACCTGCATGCGAAGCACACTTGTGACACCTTGTGACATCACATATTCTCTAATTATATGAAAATAAGTAGAAGGGTGGTGGTGGAGATAAACTGCTCAAAAATGAATATGGATATTGGTAGGTTTTGTGGTATTTATGGAGCCTAGCATTTTTTTTTTTAATTATAAATATCATTAATATTTAATAGAAATTATTGTCTCCCCCCCCCATAAAAAAGTTATTTAATTAAGGTCGATTTAATTAAAATTAATAGGATAAGAAAAAAATAACCAATATCCCTATTCATTTTTGAGCAGTATAGTTACTGTAGGTAGAATACTAAGAACTCGATTAATACTTGAGCTACGGAATACTACAAGGAAAAATAATTGTAGACCATCTATAGTTAAACAAGATTAGATCTATAACAATTTACTGTCCGACTCATATAAACGGAGATATTTTGAATTTTCGAATCCCCTCTAAGAGTAAGAGTGGGGGTTTACTCATGGCCGAACTAAAATAGAGAAATATCTCGGTTAATATTCAATATAGAGAAAACATATACATAACAACATTTATAGAATATTACATTTGCAATAAGATTAATTCTATAAAATATTTCAATTTGACGCGTAATAACGGAGTCATTTTGAATTTTCGAAATTCTTCCCCTTTAAACCCCCCCTCTCCTCGGTCCCATCATTATTAGCAGATTTCCCCTTAAGGGAAATCAGCTATTGAGGTCGTACTCATGACGCGATTTTCGAAAAATTTCTTCAAATGTCCTTCGATCCTACCCAGGAGATGACGAAAATGAGGTCAGTTGAAAATTATATATATATATATATATATATCTATTTGTCTGTTAACGCTCTCATCAAGTCGCAATTTTTGTTTTGATCGTAGCGAAACTCGATATCTTTAAAACCGTTTTATATAAAAAAGGCATGCAGATCAAGTTCGATAATGGCTGAAATCGGACTAGAGGGGGGGGGGGGGGGGTTCGAAAATTCGAAATATCTCCGTTATTATGCAATTTTCAGAATTCGAAAACATTGTAATACAAACCAATCTTATTGCTCAAAATAAAAATTTTACTAATACTATTACTTGTTATATACATTTATTCTCTATCTTTAAACATTAATTAACCAATATATTTTGCATTGTTTATGAAGTTCTGTGGGACCCATTGTGGTTCCGTCGGTTTAGTTCGGGATTTAGGTAGGGTGCAGGGGATGAGGAGTGAGGAAGGAGGAGGAGGGAGGAGGACCGTTCCTCCTCCGGGCTTCTTCACGGCTCAGGTGGAAGCATCTTCTAACCTTAAACCTGTCGTATTCTAATACCTTTTTACCATCCCTTCGTTATACTTTGTGAGGATTTATGTATAAAAACGTTCGGTTCATCCACGCCTTCCGTCTCCCCCTATTTTTATAGGTTCTTGGACTCCTATTAATTTGAGAAAGTTAGAAGGTTATTTAAAATATAAAATTATTCTTATTCTTAAAATTCAGGAAGTCGTTTCAGTTGGGAATTTATTTTTAGATTACAAATACATGAAAGATTTCCTCATTACCGTTTGTATTTAATCAGGGTGGTGTTAGTGGTTACCAGTATGCAGATTTCTCTATTGTAAAACTTCACATGGGAAATACTGCATAGTTTACCTTTTTTAAAAAAAACGCGCAGGCAGGCCCCTGCGTGAACGCTGACCTTTAACTCCTTTTAAATATATATGTTTCTGAAACGGACCTCTCATTTCTTCGGCATTGTGTTGATGTTAGGAATCAAAGTACATTTCAAGAGAATTTTTTTTCGAAAATCACCCGCGTCATGATTACAAACTCTCAATACTAGCTGATTTCTACCAAATGGAAAACTGCTGAAAGGATCAACACGTCCACTAGGTTACAAATGTTTATTTGAGACCAGCTTTCGAGGTCCAGCCTCATCATCAGAGCTCGACAACAATAAACATCGAGCGATGCCTCTAAGTGGCCCTGAGGAAGAATATCGCCGATTTATGGATAAAGAGTACTGATGATAAAGCAGAAAATCTGGATCTGAAATAAACTCTTAAACTATTGTTCAACCATGGATTTAACAATATCCTGTAAAACAGTGCGAAGCGAAGGACTGAAATCCTTAAATGCAATCAAACATTTATCGATGTGGGTGAGTAACACACATTGTAGCAACTTCTCCTCAAAGGGAATCAGCTATTGAATATACCCCCCATGATGTGTTTCGTACAAAAATATATATAAAAATGTTTGTCTATTACCGCTCTAGCAGTACTAGTTTTAGCACATTTCTATTAAGAAAAAACAGCTATTGAAGGATTTGACATACTTAGTAAATATACTACATGGAGGTGCTTTGTGAGAAATCTTTGTCTTCATTTTCAAAAGCTGAAGCCTCTCTTTCGTCTTCTTTTTCGTCCGAATAGCTGGCATCTTCAACAAGATCTTGATCTTATTTTTCTAAAAGACGCCTGATGTATTCAGAACCAGAATACATTTTGGTATAGGCCATATTTCCACAGAAAACACAGTAAAATATAAGTTAACTAACTGGGGATGAAATTGTAGACAAGCGAAAAAGTCCGTCACGCAGGGGCTGCGTAAACTAAGCAGATTTCCCGCGTGAAGTTTTACAATAGAGAAATTTCAGAATAGAGAGTCAATCAGTTACGGGAACGGCCCGACCTCTAGCTCTTGACGGAAACTCACGACTAGACCCGAAGTTAGCCGATCTCATCTCAGAAGCTGAAAACAGAAAAATGCAAATATCTCGGTTAATATTCAAGATACAGAATAAATGTACATAACATTATTTATAGTAAATTTAATTTGCAATAAGATTGTTTCTATATAATTTTTCGATCCGACGTATAGTAACGGAGATATTTCGAATTTTCGAAAATCCTCCCCTCTAAACCCCCCCCTCCCACTGGTCCGATTTCAGCCATTAACGAACTTGTTCTTTATTTTTGAATAAAACGTTTAAATATTGAGTTTGGTAACGATCAAACGAAAATTGCGACCGCTAGAGCGTTAACAGACAAATATATATATATATATATATATATATATATATATATATATATATATATATATATATATATATATTTTTATATATAATTTGTACGGACCTCCCGTACATTTTCGTCATCTCCTGGGTAGGATCGATGGACATTTGATGAAATTTTTCGAAACTCGCGTCATGAGTACGATCTCAATACCTGATTTCCCTTAAGGCAAATCAGCTAAAAGTTAGCCGTTAACTACTCAGTGGGGCAAAAATACCCCAGACACAATTAATGACCTTCTCCTGCAACTATTAGCAGACAACTGGCTTTGATTATATTAGGTTATGCTAGGAAAGGCCGCTATGTGTATTTAGGAAGGTGGACAGGGGCTCTGTGATCCGCAGAAGTTAAGAACCACTCGATACAGCTAAGTGTGGGGTATTTTTCACCCCACGGTGTCAATCCAGGGTTAAGTCTGTGGCATCCAAATTTATTTATACATCCTCTTTGTTCTGAGTCACTACTAACATTTTATAAACTATGAATAAACACTTTTATTACCCTGTTTGACACATAAAGTTGTCTTCAAAGCATATTTATGAGCTAGTTTACAAAAACTGTAAAAATGTTTATATGTGTTTAACTGCGACTTCTTTGGCGAGGTCGTTTGAATGAGTCATTACAGAACGATTACAGAATGAGTTATTAGTGTTCACTGACAAGGATTCTATTATCTAACTGCGGTTTTGCCCTAGTTCTAAGAATCTCGGTGTGCTTTGAATTTCAATCCGGGGGCAACTTTCCTTGTGCCAGTTTAATCGATTCAAACCATTAGACCAATGACAAGGACTGGTCCCTGGGGGCTACTCGACATTTTTTATCGATAGTCAACGATAAAAAAAAGTCCGTCACGCAGGGGCTGCGTAAAATAAGCAGATTTCCCTCGAGAAGTTTAATAAATTGATAAACCTTCCTACTGGTAACACAACACCACCGTGAATATTAAGTGAATAAATAACAACGCTAATAAGAAATCATCAAATGTAAACAAACAGGTCTGTCAATGGCTCCCCGGAAAGAAAAACAAATGAAATATATCAGAATATAACATATTATTTTTATAGAAAACATTTGCTACATCTAGTACTGTAATTTATAATGAATCAGAATAATTTAATCACAATAAATCAAATTTTAATAGGCCAAAAATTTAAGAAGGGGGGGGGGTCACAAGAACATATTTGCATGTATCTCATATAATAAAAGTCTCTGGAAAACAATACTTAGGATTTATGCTTGGAATAATGTGGTTTATTATATAACGCAGTATTCCTTATGTATGGGGGGGGGGTCGCTTGGAAACAATATAAGGTATTTAAGCTTCGAATAATGTTGATTACTACATAACAGAGTATTGTTTATAAAGCATGAATAGAAGTGGGGGTTTGCTTCAGACTGATTACTGAAAAAATGCAAATATCTTGGTTAATTATCAAGATAAAGAATAAATTCATATAACAATATTTATATGGTACATTTAATTTGCAATAAGTTTCATTCTATACACTTCTTCGATCGATTTTCAAAATTCTCTCCCTCCCCCTGGTCCGATTTCAGCCGTTAGTGAACTTGATCTTTATTTTTACATAAAACGTCTAAATATCAAGTTTGGTAACGATGAAACAATAATTGCGACCTCTAGAGCCGTAAAAGACAAATATATATAAACATACACACAGTTTTGAACGGACCTCATTTTCGTCATCTCCTAGGTAGAACCAATGGATATTTAGAATTTTCTAAAGTCCACCCCACTAAACTTCCCTTCCAAAATGAAATTTCAGCCGTTAACGAATTTGATCTTTAGTATTTCATGAAACGCTTGTAAATCGAGTTTGGTAACGATTGATCAAAAAGCTAGAGGGTAATAGTCCAATATATATATATAAGACCCGCCCCTCTTAAGGTCCTCTAATAAAAAAAAATACCTACTTCAGTAGCTCTCTATGCGTCATGTTTCATGTGGGATGTAAATGACAGATATTGATCGAAAACTGTATGTTCTCCGTATGTCATTACTCAGATGGGATTATAGTCTAATTCTATCATATGACCTCACGATGATTACTGGCTATCAGTGTAAGAGGGCAGCAAATTGTTTTTGCTGATAAGGTGTGATAAGGTTTTGACAATACTTTCTACTAGGGAAAGCCCTGAATTATGCATTAGAGGTATACATTGCCCCTTTGCAGTTTAGTAATAGTACTGATACCCGAGCTGGGAATGGGACATCAATGAGTGCGACTTAACGACTGATATTTGGTCCGGTGAAATACTGTAATTGGGCCTCCATCAGACCGCTTCCTTCCTCTCAGCTCAATGACAGTAACATGACAATTGTAAGGATTGCATCCGCAATGTCCCCATTTTAGTAAATGAAAAGAAAAACTAAGCTGATTTTCCAGGAGCTGGTATAATACGATTGTGATCTTATCTCACCACATATTTATATGTCAATAGCTCAACAAGGTTGGCTGTTTTACGATTCTATTCAAAATAATACCTTAATCTCACATGGCACACCTAGAGTGGCGAGTTCGATTCTCGCCTGGGCAAAGGAAATATTTAGTGGCAAAATTCATTACATAACATCCTAAGTCCCACCCTGGCTAGAAAAGGGTGGTAACCTGTAGATAACTAGTCCCAATTGGCCTGAGTTGCAAAAAGTGGACGTTAATAAATAATAACATTATAATATTTAAAATTATACAGATACTTTGAATTCTTGAATCTACACCTCCCACTATTCCAGGACCCATTTCTACCAATAACATATAGGATTTTTAGTGTTAACTGAATCGGTTAAATATACAATCAACATCGGGATAGATCAAATAAACGCCATCACATAGCGTATTTGCTTGTATCTCACAAAGTAAAAGTTCAATGAATTCAGTAATCTCTCGCCCCACCTTTTACACATTGGTCTTTAGCTTATTGATAATATGATAGGAGTAGTGGTTTACTGAATGATAAAGGCTGAGAAATGTATATATCCAGGGGGGTGCCATTCGGCAGGTGCGCAGATCGTAAATTTTTGCGACTTTGGCGCATGACGTCACTAGGCGACACTTCAGCTTTGTTTACATCGTGAGCATCATTGGTTTTTTGTGAATTGTTTTATTTTCTATTGTTATAAGTGAGTTTTTGCAAAATGCCGAGTGAGTGTGTTAGAACATGTTGTGGCAACATGTTCCAACAGGACTCTAGGAAATTAGGCAAATCTGTATTTTATCATCGGTTCCCGAAACACCCAGAAATTAAGAAACAGTGGATAGTCCTGTGTAGACGAGGAGATCTGATATTTAATCCTGATATTGCTCGGGTTTGTTCAGAACATTTCATCGATAGTGATTACGAAAGGAATTTACAAGCAGAATTGTTTGGCTATGTTCCTAGTAGATTGAAATTAAAAGAAGAAGCTGTGCCGCATCTCAATCTACCAGTATCGTCCGTAAGTAAACAAACACCTAACCTCTACTTCTGACTCAAAAAGTTAAACATCTAGAGAATGTATGAGTAACTTGAAATAACTAAACGTGCCCTGTGTCACATTAATGAGATTTCTCCCAAAAAGATAAAAAGAGATTTTTCAAGTAATACAGAAGAAGTTGATTGTAATGGATGTATTCTCTTAAAGGATAATGTTTCTTAATATGAATCCAAATTAAAGTCCTTGCTGATCCAAGTAAACAATTTAGAAAGTAATAACTTTAATTTTTAAAAAAAAGTTACTAAATACATACTCTCCAACATCAGTGCCATTCTCTTCAGAAGGATGCTACTGGAACCAAGGATTCCCTGTGACTAAATATAAGCATCTTTTTATTACAAGGAGGACTACATGCCAATGATAGCCTTTAAAAATCTTGTACCTATATTGACTAGCTGATGTTTAAAATAATTTACTCATTTTTATTCTGGTAACTGGATATCATTGTTTATTGCTTGGTTAGTCTCAATTTTATTAACTTTAGTTTGTTTGTATAATAGTAGGCATTACAGTTTTCATGTTTTGGGCATTTCATCTTATTATAGTAAAATGTTTCTTATTATAGTGCTAATTACGTAGAAAAATTACGATTTTTAAATGTAACCCAACATATATCAATTTTAAAGAACTTTTAAAATTTACTCAAATCAAATTTTTAGTGGAATCTAATTTGTACATGGTTTATTTGCAACAAAATATATTCAACTCAAGTAATTTGTATCATTTACAGACATATACCATTTTAACAATATTTTATTCGCCAAATTAATCAGAAAACTGCTTATATTGATCGTATTTCGGCTAGTCCGCCCCGAATCTTGTCGCCCAGTGACGTAGAGGCTTGCTGCATTCTTTTTTTTTCTTATTATGAATCTTTAGCTTTAGATATATCCAAGGTATGTATAATTATATACGAGTATGTTTGGTTCAATCGTTAATGCCCAGAAAAATTGTTGTAGAAAAATATTATAGAAGCTACTTCAAATAAAAAAAATAAGCCTAGGGAGGGGGGACAGAGAGAGAGAGGGAGGAGGGAGAGGGAGAGGGAGAGGGAAGGGAGGGCTAGAGAGAAGGGAGAGGGAGAGGGAGAGGGAGAAGGGGAGAGGGAGAGGGAGAGGGAGAGGAGAGTGAGAGGGAGAGGGAGAGGGAGAGGGAGAGAGGGAGAGGGAGAGGGAGAGGGAGAGAGAGTGAGAGAGAGAGAGAGAGAGAGAGAGAGAGAGAGAGAGCGAGAGAGAGAGAGAGAGAGAGAGAAGAGAGAGAGAGAGTAAGTAAACGGTATAAAAAACGTTTTTAAAATAAAACCGTAAAAAAACGTTTAAGAATATCAGGTTTAAGACATGAGTATGTTTCAACGTTTCGGTACAACGTTAGCAAAGAGATTCAAATATTTGTTAGTGACTCATTTAAGCAAGTAAACACTGTCTCATTGTTCGTCTTGTTTATTTACGACCTTCTCCGTCCTCAAGTCATGCATAAACTTCAAAGATTAGCGTTGGGTTTCACAGTTTGTGAAATGGTTACACAAGTCATTAGTATCTTTTCTCCATTGTGAAATTGCCCAACACAATGCACAAAACCATCAATATTTTTTAAATGACAGTTCTACCATCTCATCCTCCGAGGTGTTAATTATATACTTTGAAATGAAGAATGAACCTATAAAAAACATTTCTGAAGATTAAATGCGAATAGATGGACTCATAGACCATTCTTTTCTGGCAATTTAAATATAGTTTTTTTAGAGGGCGCTCAGAGGAGGGGAATATTCAAAAATTCGAAATTACTTCGTTCTTATACGTCGCATCGAAAAATGATACAGAACTAATATTATTTCAAAATATAATCTATATCTATATATATATATCTATATTATATATTTATATAAAATTGTAAACCTCTGTCTGTACATTGATTTTTTTCGCGAAATTTCACGATAACTTTTCGTTTCACATGTCATAGACACCATAACTGCATTTTGTTTTCTTTGGTGTCTGTTGTTTGTTTGTTGTTTTATTTGTTTTGTTTGTTGTGTTTTGTTACCTTTTCACGCATAAACGTCTGAACCGAAATTTTATGAAACTTGGTATGTATATTACTACTAACCCAACTTAGACTTTTAGGCTATATTAATATCCTCTGAGACGAACAGGAGTGGGGGTTATAAGGGAAGCCTGAAATTAAAAAATAGCCATTTTTCGTTTCCTATTGGTTTTTTCGGCTAATATGAACAAAAGTTGTTTATTTTGTTATTTAAAATAACTTTTGTTATATACACTTTTTTCGTATACTGAATTATAAACGAGATATACGCTAAAAACCTATAGCGGAAGTTAACAATTTTATTTGGGACAAAAGAGCCAACCGAAATAAAAAATAAACTCGGTATGTGTATTAGCACTATCGTCTTACTTATTATAAGCAATTCTAGCATTTATAGTGACGTTCAGGAGTGGGGGTTATAAGGGAGGCCTGAAATTAAAAATAGTGATATTTCGTTTCCTATTGGGTTTCTGGGAAATATGCACATAACAAAAGTGGTTTATTTTGTTATTTAGAGAAACTTTTGGCATATACACTTTTGTCCGTATACCTAATTATAAAGGCGTTATACGCCAAAAAAGTGAGAGCAGAAGTCAACAATTTTATTTGGGCACAAAAGACTCAACGAACTAAACCAAACTCGGTATGTGAATTAGCACTAAACGTCTTCCTTATAATAAGCCATACTAACATTTCTAGGGACGGGCAGGAGTGGGGGTTATAAGGGAGGCCTGAAATTAAAAATAGTGATATTTCGTTTCCTATTGGGGTTTCGGCAAATATGCACATAAGAAAGTTGTTTATTTTATTATTTAGAGAAATTTGCTCAATAATTCTTTAGAACTACCAGGTAACTCACCGGGAAAAATTAATTCAAATGTATGTTAATATTTTGTGCTTAATAATTCAAATCTATGCATAATGCACAGGAAACGGGAAATATGACAATATGGAGAACAGTGAAGTCTTAGATAAAAAAATAATTTTATTATTAACAAATCCACAGAAACGACGGGTATTTAAACTAAACACTGGGACGGGTAAATGTCAAAATATTGTGCAAATTAAAGCCTTGCCAAAAAAATACCATCACCATTCAGCCTCAAATGAATTCCCGAGCGAAGCCGGGTATCTGAGCTAGTGTTCTATAAATGTTACTATATACGTTTGTTCTCAACCTGAATATTAGCCTAGATAATCGCATTTTTCAGCATTCAGTAAACCCCCACTCATACTCATGTCATATTAACAATAAGCTGATATGATACGAACTACTTCATAATATTCACAACATAAATATTGTTTTAATTCAACTTTTCCAATAATAAGATTATTCAGTCTTGATTCAAAAATTCTGATTTTATCTATAACATACTCAATATTTAATCGTTTTATTCAACCCTAATGTTCATATTCGTTTAAAGCTAAAAACGCAGGAGTTTCCTTATTATCGTTTGTATTTATACACTTGATGTTGACTGTTCTTTTGTGTTACCATTAGATAAATACCTGCCCATAGGAAATCCGCTTAGTTTACGCAAGCTTGACGGACTTTTTAGATAAATCAAAACTGCAAAATAGGAATTTGTAATATGACATCATGCTATGCTCTGACATGCTAATCACTGGACAGTTATCAATTTTTAATTTCTTATCTTCTCTAGGTTACGTTTTCGACACAGTCCTTTGCGACAATTCGTGTTGTAATCCAATTAATATCTCGTTGCTTGTCGGTAATGAGTGTGACAAAGCGAATTGCATTCCTGTTGCAACATTGGTTTCGAAAGGCTGCTCCAATCTTTCAATGATTACTTGATTGATAATCTCTAAATTCCTCTGAGGCCATTTCCGTTTCCATTTTGATGTTAAATCATTGATCGATATGTTTAATATATTTGCACAAATTAAAGGAAGAATTTATATATATATATATATATATATATATATATATATAAATATATATAATATATATATATATAGTATATATATATATATATATATATATAATATTATATATATATATTTATATATATTCCTTAATTCTTCTTGTAGAGGATTTTTTTATTATTTTATTAACTTTTATTAGCCGAAACTCAACTATCTTCTACTACTTTGAATTATAATAAACGGCTAACAATAAAACTGATATATATATATATATATAAGTATATATATATATATATATATATATATATATCTTCTAATTCTTGTAGATGATTTTTTAATAATTATTAACTTTATTAGCCGAAAACCCAACTATCTCTTACACTACTTTGAATTATAATAACGGCTAACAATAAAACTGATATATATATATATATATATATATAATATTATATATATATATATATATATTCTTAATTCTTCTTGTAGAGGATTTTTTATTATTTATTAACTTTATTAGCCGAAACCCAACTATCTTCTACTACTTTGAATTATAATAACGGCTAACAATAAAACTGATTATATATATATAAATATATAGTAAAATTATATATATATATATATATATATACATATATACTACTTGAGAAGGCCTGCTTTCCGCCCGGGAATTCATTGCTGAGGATGATGTGTATGGTTATATTTTTAATCAAGGCTTTACATTGCACAATATTTGACATTTACCCGTCCCAGTTTTTTAGGATTGATAACCATCTTTGGCCGTGATTCTAATAAGTAAAATTATTTGTTCGATAAGGCTTCACAGTCTTCGGATATTTTTATATTTCCCGTCTCTTAATACATGTAAATTGGTGAATTTTTTATTTAAGGCCTCCCTTTTAACCTCCCCCTTCTCCCGTTCTAACCTAAAAATTTTCAATATAACATTATAATAACGGCTAACAATTAATACTAACTGATATACCGAGTTTTGTTAAGTTCGGTTCAGCCGTTAGTGGAGCCCGCTTTAAAGTTTTAACGTATATATCATATATACTATAGGTATATAGACAAATCTTGTATATATAACAAAAGTTTCTCTATATATAGTATATAATACAACTTTTCTTATGTTTATTCTTGCGAAAAAACCAATAGGAGGAATATTGCGTTAGTATTTATTATCAGGCCTTTATTAGCCGAAACCCAACTATCTTCCCGTCTCTACAACTGTTGAATGGGCTTATTATAATAACGGCCTCACTCCTCCATAAACATACTGAGTTATATATTGTTCGGTTGAGTCTTTTTGAATCTTTATGGCACATAATATTGTTGACTCCCGCTAAAATTTTTAGCGTATAACGCATTTAAACTTCGGTATACGACAAAAGTGTATATAACAAAATTTACTCTAAATAACTAGTAAACAACGTTTTTTATGTGCATATTTACCTACAAACCAATAATTAAACGAAATATCGCTATTTTTTAAAATTTTTCAGGCTTCCCTTAATAACCCCCACTCCTGTTCGTCCTACAGAGAAAATTAATATAGCCTAAAGTCTAAGGTTGGTTAGTAAGTAATATACATACCAAGTTTCATAGAAAAAATTTTTTTTTTTTCGGTTTCAAGCCGTTTATGCGTGAAAAGGTAACAAACAAACATAACAAACAAACAAACAAACATACACGAAAGAAACAAAATGCCAGATATGGTATCTATGACATGTGAAAAACGAAAAGTTATCGTGAAATTTCGCGAATATATATCAAGTATATATATATAGGTTATATATATAATATATAAAATATATATAAGCGTAGCTCAGATACCCGGCTTCGCCCGGAAATTCATCTGAGGATGAATGGTGATTGTATTATTTATCATGGCTTTACATTGCACAATATTTTGACATTTACCGCGTCCCATTTTTAGGATTGATTACACATCTTTGCCGGTGGATTTGCTAATAAAAGAATTAATTTGTTCGATAAGGCTGCACAGTCTTTCGATATTTTATATTTCCCGCTCCCCCCCCCCCCCCCTTCCCTTTTAAATAACATGTAAATATTTATACATGTAAATAGGTGAAATTTTTTATTTAAGGGCCCTCCCTTTTAAAACCCCCCTCCTGCCGTTCAGACCTTAAAAAAATTTTAATATAACTTTATAATCATGGAAGAATTAATACTAATTGACATACCGAGTTTTGTTAGTTAGTTCGGTTCAGCCGTTAGTGTGCCCGCTAAAGTTTAAGCGTATAAACTCATTTATACATAGGTATAACGTACAAAAGTGTATATAACAAAAGTTTACTCCAAATAACAAAAATAAACAACTATTGTTAAGTTTTATATTTGCGAAAAAACCAATAGGAAAACGAAATATTGCTATTATTTAAATTTTCAGGCTTCCCTTATAACCCCGCACAGGCCTCTGCCCGTTCCATATAAATGGTTGTATGGCTTATTTATAATGAAGGCCTCACTACTCATAGACACATACCGAGTTTTATATAGTTCGGTTGAGTCTATTGTGGCAAATAATATTTTTTTTTTTTTTTTTTTTTTTTTTTTTTTTTTTTTTTTTTTGGGGGGGGGGGGGTGGGGGGGGGGGTTTTTTTTTTGTTGGACTCCCGCTCTAATTTTTTAGCGTATCAACGCATTAATACTTCGGTAATAACGACAAAAGAGTGTATATAACAGAAAGTAACTCTAAATAACTAAGTAAACAACTTTTTGTTATGTGCATAATTTTACCGAAAAACCAATAAGATAACGAAATTATCGCTATTTTTAATTTCAGGCTTTCCCTTATAACCACCCCCACGGTCCTGTTCGTCTCAGCAGAAAATTAATATAGCCTAAAGTCTAAGTTGGGTTAGTAGTAATATTCATACCAAGTTTCATAGAATACGGTTCAGCCGTTGTATGCGTGAAAATGTTAACAAACAAACAAGACAAACAAACAAACAAACAAACATATACACAACAGAGAAACAAAAAATATGCAGATATGGTGTCTATGACATGTGAAACGAAAAGTTATCGTGAAAATTTCGGCGAAAAAAATCAATGTACAGACATAGAGGTTACAATTTTATATATATATATATATATATAAACGGTGGTGGTCCAGCGGAGAACCAGACGGGTTTTAAATTGGTATTACACTGTGTAGTTTTTGAAGACAGACATCGTTATGTTTACACAAAAATAAAGCTGCATTTATGCCAATATTAAAAAAGTCCCGTCACGCAAGGGCTGCGTAAACTAAGCAGATTTCCTATGTGAAGTTTAAGCCATAGAGAAATCTGCATACTTCGGTAACACTTAACACCATCATAAGTAAATACAAACGGTAATGAGAAATCTTTCAGTTAATTTTAATTAAACTTCCAACTGAAAACGCTTCTGAATTGTAAGAATAATTTATATTTTTGGTAACGTCAAATTTTAAGTAAGTCCAAGAACTAAAGAAGAGGGGGGGGTCCGGATGAACAGAACGATAAATCTCACAAAGTAAAAAAGTTTAGGTAAGGTTAGAAACTACAGTTAATATTTCAAAGGATGAGAGAATAAGTGTATATTCAAATATTTATAATAAATTTAATTTGGCAAATAAGAATTGGTTTCTATACAATTATTTCGATCCGAATGCATAATAACGGAGATATATAATGAATTTTCGAAAATCCCCCCTCTAAAAAACCCCCGCCCCCCCTCTGGTACGATTTCAGCCATTAACGAACTTGATCTGTCCTTTTACATAAAATGGTTAAATATCGAGTTTCGTTATTTCGTTAGAGCGTTAACTGACATATATATATATGTCTTCAGTGCTTCCAGAGTTGCGTGGCTTTTTTTTGTAGACATGGGCGATGATCTTCCGTCGACAGTGGCATAATGGCGACTGAATGGGTGGTGGTGGGGAGTCGAGTGACCTTGACAGTGCGTTTCCTCCACCAGCCACCAAGTACTGCGCGATTCAAAACCGTCCGTTTCTCTTGGACCATCCTGTATATATATATATATATATATATATATATATATATATACACATGTATAAAAGTATATAATAATCACACACATAAATGTCAAGGATACTCATTTTCGACATCACCTAGGAAGGATAGTTGTATATTTGGAAAAAATAACTCATGAGCTCCAAATATTTCTAAAATAAAATTCACTAAAAGCTCAATTCAATTTTCGCTCTAGAAATTCGGATTTTACAATTCCCAAAATCAGGAAAATCAGCTATTGAGGATGTTACTCATGGCCCGAAAAATTTCCTCAAATGACGAAAATGAGTTCTATTCAAAATGATACATATTTGTGAATAAATCGCATTTAACAACATTTTATAGAACATTTATGTTTTAATAAGACTTATTCTATACACGTTTTCAATCCAACGTCCTATAACGGAGGTATTTGGAATTTTCGAAACCCCCCCCCACTCTATCCAATTTCAGCCATTAACGAACTAGGTCTTTATTTTTAGATAAAACCATTAAATATCCAGGTTGGAACCCTTCAAACAAAAATGACTACCCCTAGAAAATTAATGGTCAAATATATAATTTGAAAGACCTCATTTTCGTCAACTCCTGTGCAGGATCCATTGACTTTTGAGGGCATTTTGGAAAATTGCCTCATGATGGCTACTACCTCATTGGATTATTTCCATGCATCGGTGCTTTTGATATTTTAATGATGCCATCTTTATATACTAATATATTTTAAATCATATAATTTTATTAACTATATTCGTTTTCTTTGTTTCAGGTAACGTTTGATTAAGCACATTCCTACAGATGCGGTAAGCTTATAACAATAGTTTTAGAAATTTATCATTCGAATTTTTTTCTCAGATGGATTATCTAAATCATGATATTTAAATTATTTTTTAATAAATGTATGAATAATAATTAAATTAATTATTCATTAAAATGAAGTAATTAAATGTTCTCGATCTATTACACTCCTTTCACGGAGCGTGTATTTTTAGTTTTATAGGATCAGTATACGTTATGATTGTTCTTGTTTGAGCCACAGATCTTGTTATATGCATATATCTAACAAAATTTAACTCTAATAAAATTCTACTTTCCTGCAATAAACTTGGAACTAATAAATTTTGTTGCTCCTCAGGCCTCCCTTACAACCCCCACTCACTGCACCGTCCCTAGAAATTGTTTAGTATGGCTTATTACACAGGAAAGCGTTGGTGCTAATTCACATGGACCGGTTATTGGTTTAGTTCGTTGCGTCTTTTGTGCCAAATAAAATTGTGGGAGGACTCCCACTATAGTTTTTTTTAAAGCGTATAACTCATTTTATACTTCCTGATACTTCCGTAAACGGCAAAAAAGCGTATAACAAAAGTTACTTCTAAATAACAAAATGAAACAACTTTTGTATGTGCATATTTGCCGAAACCCCCAATAGGAGGAACGAAATATCGCTGATTTTTAATTAAGGCCTCCCTTATAACCCCCACTCCTGCCTCGTCCCTAGAAATTTTAGTATGGCTTATTATAAGGAAGGCTTTTAGTACTAATTCACAATACCGATTTTGGTTAAGGTTCGGTTGGAGTCTTTGTGCCCAATATAAAATAGTGGACTCCCGCTATAGTTTTTAAGCGTATTAACGCCATTTAATAACTTCGGTTAAACGACAAAAGTGTATATATCAAAAGTTACTCTAAATAACAAAATAAACAAATTTTGTTATGTGCATATTGCCGTAAAACCAATAGAAAACGAAATATTGTCATTTTTCATTTCAGCCTTTTCCCTATAACCCCCACTCCTGATCGTCCCAAGACATTTTGATGCAGCTTACAATCATGGAGAAGTTAATGCTAATTCATATACCGAGTTTTGTTAGTTAGGTTCAGTCATTTGTGACCAAGAAAATTGTTGACTCCCACTATAGTTTTTATTGTAATCTCGTTGTTACTTCGTTCTATGAGAAAAGTGTATATAATAAAAGTTAAACTTAATAAAACAACTTATGTGCATGTTTGCGGAAAAACTTAAAGGAAACAAAATATTTCAGTATTATTTCAGGCATTAGAAAGAAAGTCATTCTTCTGACAATATTTACTTGTTTATTTGGGTTTTAAATACATTTAAAACAAAACAAATACAGAATAATTAAATACCAATTACAATAATACAATTCCTCTAACCTATAACATTTAAAAGATACAATTAATAAGCGGGCCCCTAACCCCTCCGATATTTCGGTACTATTGCAGTCATTAGAAAGAAAGTCCTTCTCCTGACAATAACAAACACAGCAAAAATAGAATAAGCCAAACTGGTCGAGGAATATATATTATATAAATGAATGTTTGTCTTAATGTTTTCTTTATAGTACTCTTAACGGCTCCTTTCTTTTTTACTTGCCTGTTTTTTTTTGTTTTTTTTTTTTTTTTTGTTTTGTATTCTTTTAGTTGAACCGAATTTTAATGAAAGTTGGTTAATGTATATTACTACTAGCCCAAACAGATTAGGTTTCGGGCTATAATTAATATTCTCTAGAGGAACGAACAGGAGTGGGGAGTCTATAGAGGGAGGCCTAAAATTAAAAATGGCGATATTTCGTCTCCTATTGGTTCTTCGGCAACTATGCACATAACAAATGTTATTTATTTTGTATTTAGAGTAACTTATGTCATATACTCTTTTGTCGTATACCGAAGTATAAATGAGTTATACGCTAAAACCAGTAGTGGGAGTCAACAATTTTATATGGCACAAAAGACTCAAGCGAACTAAACGAAACTCCGTATGTGATTTGGTGACGAAACACCTCCCTGATTATAAGCTGTATTAAAATTTCAAGGTACGAACAGCAGTGGGGTGTTATAAGGGAGGTGTGTAATATAAAATTGCGATATTTCAGAATCTATTTATTTTTCGGACAAACGTGCATATAACAAAAGTCGTTTTTTTTTTGTTATTTAAAGTTACTTTTATTATATGCACTCTTGCAGTATAACGAAGTATAAATGAGGTATTAACGAAAAACTATAGAAGGGGTCAACAATGCCAGACTCCGGTGTAAATCATTGAGACGGGAAAATGTAAAAATATTGTCCAAAGTAAAGCCCAAAAAAGATACGATCATCAATCAGCCTCAAATGATTTCCCGAGCGAAGCCGGGTACCTTATCTAGTTTATATAATATATATATTATTTGAATTATTCATGGAGTGTCAAACAGTGGAGAGGGAATGATTAGAGACTTATTTTCATTTATTCTTCAAATGTAAATTTTTTTTTTCTATAGGTCACCCAACGGACCCTAAAGGGGAAAAAATGGCCCAGAAGGGAAGAGCAGTTGTACACGTAGAAACATTGCCAAAAACAGAATAGAATCATTCAGCCTCAAATGATTTCACGAGCGAAGCCGGGTACCTAGGCTAGTATATATCTAATATAATATATATATATATATATATATATATATATATATATATATATTTGTGATGGAACAAACTATTTTAAGTTATATAGGAGCCCTATAATAAACATACGGGTCCTCCCCAAAACGTTCCGTCACAGCTGCTTCAGGTTATCAAGCCCTAAGAATTTAGTAGATAAATTTAGAATTTATGAATAACTATGAGCTAATGTTGGTGTGGGTGAGGTTGGAGGAATTGTCGAGTTCTAAAGATATCCACCAGAGTGCTCCACTTTCCTCTTACCTAACACTCCGTTAAAAATAATCATCGTTTTATTTCTTAATCGTCTTTCTAATCAAATATTTTTTTTTTTTAATCAGGGTGTGAATTATGATTTTATTCGGTGAACTCATGCCTAAAGATATTCCTGTTAATATCTTTAAAAAAGGCCAATCTCTCTCAGAATATTAATTGTCGCATTTCGTGTCATTAACCTCATCTTCAGAATTAAAACGAAACGACACATCAACTTATTGCCAAAGTTCAAATATCTAAAATATTAAATTATAAATATTATTTATTTAAAATAAAATATTTACAGCAATCTGAAGCTGACAATATATTAAAAGTCCGTCCCGCAGTGGCTGTGTTAACTAAGCAGATTTCCCACGTGAAGATGTAGATGAGGTTGTTTTTGGGGCGATCAACTGCATGGTTATTACGCCCTTCCATAGTTTATAATTTACATACTTACCCACGTGAAGGTTTACAATAGAGAAATTTCACAAGAGGCGAGCAATCAAGGAAATGGCCGAACGAGCTTTTGGCGGAAAGTCCCTCCACCGTTAGCCGTCTGATCTCATAAAAATTCCCAATATATTGGTTAATGAAGCCTGAAAATAGAGATAGATAATGTACGAGTACACTCGCTTAATATTTGTAATTTGCAAAAAAGAATGTTTGTTTGTTTATACTATTTTTACGATCCGACTTTATGCTTCTAGGCTAATTGGGGGGTTTTTCGAAAATCCTACAGGTCACCACCCTTTTCTAGCCAGGGTGGGATCAACGGAGTTGATATTTTCCTTTTACATAAACCGACTAAATAGTGAGCCTTCGTCACGATTAAACGAATAAATTTCTACTGACCCAGAGCGGTAACATACAAATATAAATATATATAATATATATATATATATATATATATATATATATATATATACACACAGTTTTGAATCGAACCTCATTTTCGTCCATCTACTTGGTCTGCACGCGAGTGTAGACAAACGCCTAACTCTTGAGTACGGCCTCAACCTGAGCCAAAAAAAGAATGTATAGAACAACAATTGTTGACCATCAACAGTCATCATCAACAAGATTGGTCCTACAATATTTGCTATTCCACTCATTATAACGGAAATATTTTCGATTTCCCCCTCATAACCCCCACTATTCCAACTTCGATTACAGCCAATAACAAATATTATCTGTATGATATGAATTAATATCGAGTATGGTATAAATCAAATAAACAGTTCACGTTCCGATAGTAAGAACGAAAAACAAATCTTTCGAAACTAGAAAATCCAAATATCTCCTTTAATATTCATGCTAGAGGTATATAACATTATTTATAGGTAATTAAATGGCCAACAACATTGGTTATGTACAATTTTAGCAGATTTCCTTTTAGGGAAATCAGCTATTGAGGTTGTACTCAAGACGCGATTTTCGAAAAATTTATTCAAATTTCCATCGATCCTGCCCAGGAGATGACGAAAATGTGGTCCGTTCAAAATTATATATATATATATATATATATATATATATATATATATATATATATATATATATATATATATATATATATATATATATATTTGTCTGTTAACACTCTAGCGGTCGCTATTTTTGTTTAATCGTCACCAAACTCCGTATTTAATCGTTTTATGTAAAAAGGAAGATCGAGTTCGTTAACGGCTGATTTCGGACGAGTAGGAGGGGGGGGGGGTTAGAGGGGATGATTTTCGAAAATTAGAAATATCTCCGTTACTATACGTCGGATCGAAAAATTGTATAGAATCACTCTTATTGCAAATTAAATTTACTATAAATATTGTATATACATTTATTCTCTATCTTGAATATTAACCGAGATATTTGCATTTTTCAGTTGTCAGCCATCAGCAAACCGCCACTTATACACATGTTACATAAACAATACTCTGCTACATAATAAATCACATTATTCGAAGTTTAAATAAATTCCTCTCTAAACTCATCCTTCACAATGGTACGACTTCAGCTGTTAATGAACTTTATCTTTAGTTTCATATAAAACGTTTAAAAGTCGAGTTTGGTAAAGATCAAACTAAAATTTGGACCTTTGTGAAAAATTTCCAAAGATCGTGTCATGAGTAGGACCTCAATAGCTGAATTCCCTTAAGGGAAATCTGCAAATAGAAAACGCTCTTTGGCAATTTTATATAAGAAAGAATACAATCGAAATTGCTTATTATATGATAAGGTTTCATGCCTGTTGCTAAATAGCTGTTTGTTTTATTGAAATATCAACTGTGCTGATAGCATTAATTATATTAGAGATTGTAACAAAAACAATACATACCGGATATGATGTATTTACGAGATACTAAACTAAACTATGAATTATACTGCCGAGTTAATCATAATAGCAAGAGGGTTCGTGCTGTAAAAAGGGAACAGCCCTGACCTTAGAGCTGAAATCGGTGTTTCGCGTTCCACGGCATCATCAAGTGCAAGGACGGCATTTCTAATTCTTCCACCTTCTGCTTAGCATAAACTTCCGCAATCTAAGGCTATTAGAGTGTTTTCATTAAAGGATGAAGCCCGCTCTAACGCTTTATTAGTGCACTTTATTTATTAAATAGCTCTAACGAAGTGGCCCTTCGGACGCAAATAAATTAGTCTGGTCTAAGTCTACATTTAGCCGAAGAAGGCTGAACAGTCAAGTCCAAATGACGTAGAATAAAAGCAACAGTTACAATTGAAAATTTGCAAACAAATAAAAATTTAAACCACTAGAGCAGATAGCCGAGCTCGTAATTATATTTGTCTGTTACTGCTCTAGCGGTCGCAATTTTTGTTTGATCGTTACCAAACTCGATATTTAAACGTTTCATGTAGAACTAAAGATCAAGTCCATTAAGGGCTGAAATCAGATTAGAGGAAGGGGTGGGGACTTACAGGGGGTTCTATATTCTATAAATTTTGTTATGTAGGTTTTTCCACTATCTTGATTATTAATTATCAAATATTGTTCTCATTGAACTTTTACGTTTTGAGATAAATTCAAATACGAGACGCACGCGAAAAATCTGATTTGTTAACACAGCACCTGCGTGATGGAATTTTAATTTTTTAGCAGATTTCCCTTAAGGGGAATCAGCTATTGAGGTTGTACTCATGACGAGATTTCTTTTTTCTTCAAACGTCCATCGATCCTACACGCTGGATCACAATTTTTGTTTGGTCGTTACCAAACTCGATATATAAGCGTTTCTTGCCAAACTAAGGGACAAGTTCTTTAATGGCTGAAATTGAATAATTGAGAGGGAGGGAGGGTTCAGAGGAGAGGAATTTCAAAAATTCAAAATATCGACGTTATTATACGTGGGATCGAAAAATTGTAACGAATCAATCTTATTATAATTAAAATGTACTATAAATATTATTGTGTACATTTATTCTCTATCTTGAATATTAACCGAGATATTTGCATTTTTTAATTTTCCGCCATGAGTAAACCCCCACTCCTACTCATGTCATATTAACAATAAGCTTTTATATCATGAAATGCTTTATTCGATGTTTAAATACCAAATATTAAAAAAGTTTCATTGTTTACTGTGTAGGATAAATGCTAATTTCATAGTGCGATGACGTCATCAATTGATTTGTTTTTTGTCGTGAATAGAAAATATTTATTTTTTCTGTAATCGTTGAATAATGGTAACATTACTAAACTGAAATGAGTGAAGAAAGTGAAACATTTTGCAATAGAGTGAAGAAAGTGAATTGCCTTCTTAATTAGTAATAAGTATAAATTAAAAAATAATTTGAAGTTGGAAATTAAATGCTTTTAAATGTATCTTATTAACAAAATAAATTGAAATGTGAATGAATTATTGGTCTTATAACCTTTCACAACCATCAACATACCATAATCTTCACAACATCCTAATTTTGTTCATATTCTGGTTAGATCTGATCATGTATTACACGATTACAGAAAAAATTTAATATTACACTCGTGACGAAAGTAGAATTTACAACTCTCGTGAAATTACCACACTCGCTTTGCTCGTGTGGGTAAACGTTTCACTCGAGTTGTAAAATGATCTACTTTCGTCATTTGTATAATAAATAACTATTTCTCTATTACCATACTCAATATTTTGCTGTTTCATTCAAAACTATAGATCATATTAGTTAATGGCTGATATCGGACCCGGAATGGTGGGGGGGGGGGGTGTTAGAGGGGTATGTTTAATAATTCGAATTATCTCCTGAGTTATGATTGAAAAAAGTTACAGAACCAATCTTGTTAAACTATTAGTGATCTACAATTGTTGTTCTATACATTTTTTCTTAGCTCTTAAGTTGTAGGGAGCTATTTGAACTTTTTGTTTTCAGCGTTTCGAAAACCCCCATTATTGCTATTCTAATTTTGACATAGAAATAGGGAACATATGGTGAAATGACATTACTAGTATGTCATACCAGCACATGGGAAATCTGCTTATTAAACACAGTCCCTTTCGCGACCGCAGGGCTTACTTATAATTTCAACTTTTCTTTATACATGTTGAAAGTGTACGCACCCTTTTCGTAGAAAGTCGCTTGAGGTTTTTAGCAGATTTCCCTGAAGGGAAATCAGCTATTGAGGTCGTACTCATGACTCGAGTTTTGAAAAATTTGCTCAAATGTCCATCGATCCTACCCAGGAGAAGACGAAAATGGGGTCCGTTCAAAATTATATATATATATATTTGTCTGTTAACGCTCTAGCGGTCGCAATTTTTGTTTGACCGTTACCAAACTTCATATTTAAGCGTTTTACGTAAAAAGAGAGATCAAGTTCGTTAATGGCTGAAATCGGAACAGTAGTGTGAGGGGGGATTTTTGAAAATTCGAAATATCTCCGTTATTATGCGTCGGATCGAAAAAGTGTATAGAAGCAATCTTATTGAAAATTACATTTACTGTAAATTTTGTTCTGTATCTTGAATATTAACCGAGATATTTGCATTTGTATGCATGTGTGTGGTCGGCAGGAGTCGGTTATGTTCGGGACTCTCCGCCGAGAGCTAGTGCGGGCCGTTTCGGTAACTATTCGTCCCTCGTGAATAGGTTTAGAGATTCCTTACTACTACAGCTGTTATTGGGCCGATTTCGGCCCTTTGCCGTAACTGTTCGACTCTCGTATGGAGATTTCTCTACTGTAAAACTTCACGTGGGAAATCTGCTTAGTTTACGCAGCCCCTGCGTGACAGACTTTTTGTATAACTTGACATGGGAAATCAGCTTAGTTTACGCAGCCCTTGCGTGACGGACTTTTTTTTTTTAGAACAGACGTCAACGAGCTAAACCCATTATGAAATCATGACTTTAATTATTTAGCACACTCGACAATGGGCCAGACTGTAAGTGTCTATTGTCAGACACATCGTTTCATGATGACCTTCATGTCATGATATTCATCATGCAATGTTATTGTCGTAGGATTCACAATTCTGTAATGTTGTTTCCTCAATTTTCATTTCTGGATTGAGTTGCGTGTGAAACGAGATAGGGCCTCACACTGTTAACCGAGAGTTTTATAGCTCAGCGTCTACAGAATGATTCTTCCATACTTTTATCAGATCAGTGCACACACACAAGGACTTGCAGAGGATTTGCAGGGTCCTACCTGTTGACTGTCTAGAGACCACGGACCTACATGACCTGTAGGACCTGATAACAAGGAAAATCTAGTGGAAATCTTCCACGTTATGACATTCTAGAATGGGGCCACTACAAACCTTAGCGTGAAGGTTAGCTATAGTGTTGTGAAGGCCACTTCCACGCCCATTAACAACCGTAAAGCTTGTTCTCACCAATCAAATTGTCCCGTTCCATTAACTCGGAAAATTAAACTTACGTCATCAACAGTTCTAGCCGCTCTACCCTGACGCATAGGACAGTCATACAATGTCAACATTGTATTATTTTAGGTACAGTTTTTAGCAGATTTCTCTTAATGGAAATCAGCTAATGAGGTGGTACTCATGACGAAATTTTCAACATATTTCATCAAAAGTCCATCGATCCTACCCAACAGATAACGAAAACGAGGTGCGTTCAAAGTTATATATATACTAGGTTGTTACAAAAGTCCTTGTTCACAAAATTAATTTTATTCAAATGTGAGTACAAAATTTACAAATCAAATTTATTCTTCAAAATACAGGCCATCATTTTCAACTACTTTAACCCATCTTTCAGCCAAAAGTTGTATTTGATGTTGATACCACTCTGCAGTTTTCGAGGCAAAGAACTCATCGCATCCAGATTTGACATCATCGAAGTTTTCGAAGCGCCGACCTTTCAAAAAATGCGCCATTGACCTGAAAAGTCCATAGTCAGACAGTGCGACGTCTGGGCTGTAAGGAGGGTGGGGCAAGACGCTAATCCCGTTCATTTCTGAAAATTTTTCTTTAACTAATCGTGAGCGATGAGCAGGGGCATTGTCTTGCTGAAATAACGCTTGATTCCTATTAATCAAAGCGGGGTATTTCACTTTTAAAACTTCATATACCCTATCGAGCTGTTCACAGTATAGCTCAGCGTTGATAGCCCTGCCCTCTGGAACCAGCTCCAAGTGCAAAATGCCTTCATAATTCCACCAAACACAAAGCATAATCTTTTTTCCGAATCGATCTTGGCGTACCTCTGCTTGAGCCGCTTGGCCTGGCTGAACCCACAGTTTGCGGTTGGTAGGGTTTTTTGAAAATATCCATTTTTCCGTGTTTCGATGCACCACACTTTCCCCTTCCACTGCACAAATTTCCTCGGCTGAGGCCTTTGCACTAAAACCTTTTTTCCAATAATGCCTAAGAAGGCCGCGGATGACAAATTTTTCTTCCGACATTTCTAGTGAAATTTAATAAACTGAATGAAAGGCAGGGACAGTTGGCGTACATAAATAATTAGAGGATTAGTTAATGTAAGGATTGACATAAGAATTGTATTCGTCTGAGATGAAATAAGGATTAAATTAGAGACCCCAATGTAAACAACTTGATATGCACAAGGACTTTTGTAACAACCTAGTATATATCTTTTACCGCTCTAGCGGTCGCAATTTTTGTTAATCGTTGCCAAACTCGATATATAAGCGTTTTATGTAAAAAGAAAGATCAAGTTCGTTAACGGCTGAAATCTGATTATAGGGAGGGGGAGATAAAATGGACGAATTTTGAAAATTTGAATTATCTTCGTTATAGTATGTCAAAAACGTGTTTAGAACCATTATTATTGCAAATGTAACTATCTATAAATGTTGTTTTATATGTTATGTAAGCTGCTATATCATTAAGCAAATTATTCGAACCTTAAATACCAAATATTGTTTTCAAAAGACCTTTATTATACGAAACATATGCAAATATGTTCTGGTGACCCACCCCCCGTCTTAAGTTTTTGGACTACTTAAATTTGATTGATTAAGATAGAAATTATTCTGATTCATTATAAATTGCAGTACTAGGTATAGTAGATAGTTTTCAATCAAATTAATATGTTATATTCTGATATATTTCAGTAATTGTTTTTCTTTCCGGTGAGAGTCGGGTTGGCAGACCTGGGGGCTGGAAGGGGAAAGATTCCTTATTACCGTTTGCTTTTATTCACTTAATATTCAAGGTGGTGTTGTGTTAGCAGTATGCAGATTTATCTATTACTAAACTTCACGAGGGAAATCTGCTTAGTTTACTCAGCCCTGCGTGACGGAAGTTTATGATTTCGGCCTTCAGTAAACCCCACTCCAACTCATGTAATATGAACAATAAGCTATTATATTATAAAGCACTTTATTTGAAGCCTAAATAACAAATATTGTTCTCATTGAACTTTTACGTTTTGAGATAAATGCGTATGGGAAATCTGGTAAGTTTACCAAGCCCCTGCGTGAAGGATTTTCTTTTAATCAGAATATTGCTAGTCTATTAGAATATCGTTCATTCGTCATCGTTATAAAGTCATTAATCTTACCTCTTATTTACCTCTTTGGTGATCATATACACCCTCGTTCACGATGGCTCGTTCAAAGCACCATGCGATACTAAACCGCCCCCAAGGAGGTAGGATCGCGTTCTCGCTGGCAATCTAGGCCGACTGCTGATCTTGCTGAAAGCCTGCCAGTCTTAATCAATTCTAATCCAGCCCTAAACTCTAATAGGCTCAAAATAATGAGCTGTATCAATTTACTCCAGAATAAACAGTATTAATGAGTTCCAGAGGCACCATTTGTCAACTAGAGAAAATGAAGATTAAAAAGTCAGTCACGCAGATGTGTAAACTAAGCACTCCACACTCAACTGATCTCATCTCTCCATTTTAGCAGATTTCCTTTAAAGACACACACACACACACACACACACACACACACACACACACACACACACACACACACATATACATATATATATACAGATAGGTATCTGTATTTTTACATAAAACGGTTAAGTATGGATTTGGTTACGATCAAACAAAAATGTTTCTTTAGAGAAATGTGCTAAAATGCTTTACCTTGACCAATGTGTTGATACAGATTAGTTTTCTTACAATTTATTTTTTATAGATTTCTTCTCCGAACTTGAATAATAACCATGTTCATTGTATTTTGAAAAGAGTAGAGGGCGATATTGTACATCAACCGCTACCCTTAGTAAGCTGGTAGTGTAATGTAGTGCAAGTTCCATCTCTCCTAACGAGTATATGACTGACAACCCCGTTGGAGGAGTAAGGATTATGACTCTCTTAGATCCTGTCCAAAGACAGGCTAAAAGGGGGAATTCGCTACAGACCCACCGGGTACAATGAGGCCCTTCAGCCTAATGGAGACAACTCATTCAAGGTCCTCCTTGGTTAACGGAGGTTGTACCTCGAGTTGATTACTCACTACATAAAAACTCTGAACACGAATCCCTCTCTCTCGGGACGGCTGAGGATCTAAAAGGTCTCTAAACCCATCCAAAAAAAAAAAGAAAAAAACTATTGCGAAAAATGTGGTATAGGTTGGGGAAAGTGGGGTAAAACCGGGTAGGTAAGGTTTGAAGACTTCCCGAAACCACATTTTTTACCACAAATGAGTAAAGTTTTGTTTTAAAAAAGCTCTACTTATCTGTTAGCGCAACCACAGTTTCAAAAACAAAATCTAAATTTTTAAAGAAGTTTTACCCTACTTTTTTTGTAAAAAGTATTTTGCCCGGTTTTACCCCAATAGCAGGGTAAAACCGGGTACATATGTAATTTTTACGGGAAAATAAAAATGTAAAGACTTTTAATCACATTAGTGTTGTTTTATAATAAAAAATGTTGTTTGATGCATTAAAACATTGAAATAAGTAAAGGAACTCACAATCTATAAGACTTAAAGCAAATACGACATGCCTTTTCGTGAAACCAGGCCGACAAAGATGTAGGAACTTATGGGGGCTTAGAGGCGACTTCCGGTAGGTTCACAAACTGAGTTCAACTGCTATTTAGGATGGTGGAAGATACGAGCTAACTTAGAGCTAAGTTTGCTTACAGCCTTCCGGCTATGTCTTTGGCTTACAAATGAGAACATAAATTCGCCATTATCTGGGTTATTGGTTTAGGTGAAGTACAAAAGTCAAAACTTTGATTCTGCCTCTCCCTCTTCCTTTCTTAGTTATTCCTAGAGAACTAGATAAGGATATCATTGAGTTAGTGATTTATACTGCTGATAAATTAGAGCAATCCTCTTAGAAACTTTAAGTCATAAATTTGTAGTGAAAACCACATATTGTTGCAAAAATTAAATACATGAAGCATTAGCAGAGAGAGAGAGAGAGAGAGAGAGAGAGCCGCGTATTTGGGAGGTGCGAGGGACATGAAAGGAGCCGACCGAGGAAAATGTGGCGCCGGCAGCATCTAATTAGGGCCGCGTACGTTCCAGGAACTTCTGGCCCTTCCTATCTAGCCCCTTCTGGCCATTCTTTTTGATGTTTCCAGACAAGCGATATATAAGAGGCCCTGACAGTGCCCGAGTTAGTTTTTTCTCAGATGTCTTGATGATCACTTCAGTGCGACTTAGTGCACTGCGGTAAAGTGCTTTTCTAAGAAGAACAGTGTTGTGCCATGACTCTGTAAGTAACATTATATTGCCGTGTTTAAGTCAGTGCAGTGCAGTCCTTTTGTGGAGTTCAGTGATCGTGAGTGAATTATTGGACTGTGTAATAACAAGAACAGTGACCCTATCAGTGCATACTGTGAGTAGTAATTAAAAATAATTAGCCAAGCGTATTGTGCACAGTTAAATAAATTGTGCAGTGATAAAAACTGTAAAACTTGTGTGTGTTTAATTTTGCAATCCAAAAGAACTCTTATTAACAACATTTATTACTGGTTTTGTAATAAAACGTAACAATATCTATTTCAACAATAGTACCAGTTCAAGAGAAGCAGGTGCCACAGAACTGATATCATTTGTAGACAACATGTGTATGCTCACTTTCATTTGTAAAAAGGATCAAGAAAAAATGTTTAGGTAAAAGGATATATTAAATGGAGTTCCTAGTGAGTTTAAAAGAGTGAGTTAAAGCGATGGTCTTAATCTCAGGTAGTTGTCCTAGAATAAATTTGATTCTCAACTGGGCGAGTAGATTTAGTGACGAACTCATTAAATAAAATCTTCACTCGTATACTAGATAGAAAACGTCCATCGCCAGGGACTGCGTAAAAGTGACGTTTTACAATAGATAAATTTCACGAGAGCCGAACACTTACGAAAACGGCCGAACTAGCTTTGGGCGGGTAATTCACTCTCGTCCGTTTATCCTCCCACATTTAATAAAAACTCAAATATCTCAAGATAGAGAATATTTATTATTTATTTGAGCTTCGGCGATGTTGCTCTAAACATTTTATTTTAAAACGCAAACATTATTTTTAAATGGATTATATTAGTTAAATTTTTGTGTATATGTTAATGTCTTTTAGATGTTGTAGTATAGTGGGTATGTATGGACTACCTTCAGTGAGTAAGTCATGTAGGTCGTGGGGTATCTGTAAATGATCTCGTCTCTTGCAGTCTGTCAGTATGTGTTTTATTGTAAGAGTCAAATTGCATACATTGCATTTGGGCTGCTCCCTTTTTTCCATTAAATAGTTATGAGTAATAAAGGAGTGACCTATGCGGAGCCTTGTTAAAATCACTTTCTCTCTCCGCGAATATGTTGCAATTTTGTTAGTCCGTGTGAATACTGTTGATTTAATTTGTCTTAGTTTATTGTCTGTTTGTAGCCATTTGTGTTCCCAATATATAATAATATTTATAGTAAATTTTTCGATCCGACGGATAATAACGATACTAACGGAGATATTTTGAATTTTCGAAAATGCCCCCTCTCAACCCCCCTCCTACTCTTACGATTTCAGCCATTAACGAACTTCATCTTTCTTTTTACATAAAACGATTAAATATGGAGTTCGGTAACAATCAAACAAACATTGACCGCTAGAGCGTGAAAAGACAAATATATATATATATATAAATATATATAATTTTGAACGGACTTCATTTTTGTCATCTCTTGGGTAGGATCGATAGACGTTTTAAGAAATATTTCTAAAATTGCGTCATGAGTACAACCTCAATTGCTGATTTCCCTCAAAGGAAATCTGCTAAAAGGGTGGTAACCTGTAGATAAGTCGTCCTTATTAGCCGTAGTATCACAAAATTGACGTTAATGAATCATAATAATATATATATATATATATATATATATATATATATATATATATATATATATATATCAATTAATTAGTAATAATATTGTAATAAACATGTAACATCATTCCGATTCTGAACTTATTTATTTATTTCAGAAATACAATAGTTCATGCTTAAATTCTGAGAAATTACTTCTTTTTTTTTTTGTATCCCAGCTATTTTAGGCAATAATGGTGATATAACATTGATTACTTGATATAATAATATTCATTGCTCACAGCTGGGCGGATATTGGCTCCTTTGGTAAATGAGGTCGTGGATTAATCAAGCTAAAAGCGTGCCAATCAACTTGAGGTGGACCATTAAGAAATTATTCAGTAGCCCAGAGAGAGCTATTACACCTTACACTGATTGGATTTGTTTTAATTCAACTTTTCATGAAGCCCCATCACTAAGGAGTCGCTCAAATGAAAGGCTTCAAAAATATTTTTTTTTTGGGTGGGGGATCAGATAATTAACCCAAATTATTTGAAAGTATTTAATTTTCATTATAGCTTTTAAGATAGCGTGCCTCTGGACAGGGAGTTGGACCGAAATGTCTGCACTTTTAATTAAATAGACAATTTGAAATAGGTCCCCAAAGAGAGAGAGAGCATTGAGCATGCAAGACAACTTTTAATGAGAAAAATAGGTCACGCAGGGGCTGCGTAAACAAAGCAGATTTCCCACGTGAAGTTTTGCAATAGAGACATTTCACAATAGAGAGCCAAACAGTTACAGGAACGGCCCGAACTAGCTCTTGACGGAAACTCACGACTAGACCCGAAGTTAGCCGATCTCATCTCAGAAGCTGAAAACATAAAAATGCAAATATCTCGGTTAATATTCAAGATACAGAATACATGTATATAACATTATTTATAGTAAATTTAATTTGCAATAAGATTGATTCTATATAATGTTTCGATCCGACGTATAGTAACGGAGATATTTCGAATTTTCGAAAATCCTCCCCTCTAAACCCCCCCCTCCCACTGGTCCGATTTCAGCCATAAACGAACTTAATCTTCATTTTTAGATAAAACATGTAAATATCGAGTTTAGTAACGATCAAGTGAAAATTGCGACCGCCAGAGCGTTAACAGAAATATATCTCTCTCTCTCTCTCTCTCTCTCTCTCTCTCTCGCTATATAGATATATATATATATATATATATATATATATATATATATAATTTTGAACGGACCTCATTTTCGTCATCTCCTGGGTAGGATCGATGGACATTTGAAGAAATTTTTCGAAACTCGCGTCATGAGTACGACCTCAATAGCTGATTTCCCCTAAGGGAAATCTGCTAAAATACGTCACGCAGGGGCTGCGTTTTACTAAGCAGATTTCCCAAGTACGTCACGTTTTTGCATTTATCTCAAAAATTAAAAGTTCGATGAGATCAATATTTGGTATTTAAGGTTCAAATAAAATGCTTCATAAAATAATAGAATATTGTTAATATAAGATGAGTACGAGTGGGGGTTTACTGAAGACCGAAAACTAAAAAATGCAAATATCTCAGTTAATAATCAAAATAGTGAAAAAATGTACATAACAACATTTATAGAACATTATATTTGTAATAAGATTGCTTCTATACAATTTTTCGACCTGACGCATAATAACGGAGTTATTAAGAATTTTCGAAATTCTCCTACAATACCCCCCCCCCCTCCATCTTGCCGCTAACGAACTTGATCTGTCTTTTTGTATAAAACGATTATATATCAAGTTCGGTAAAGATTAAACAATAATTGGTATAAAAAATCGCTAGAGTGGCAACAGACAAATATTTATATATATATATATATATATATATATATATATGTGTGTGTATATATACACAAGTTTGAACAAACCTCATTTTCGTCATCTCCTGGGTATGATCGATGGACATTTGAAGAAAAATTTCGAAAATCGCGTCATGAATACAACCTCAATAGCTTATTTCCCTTAACGGAAATCTGCTAAAACTATGGGTAAAAGGGGGAGGGGGAGTTACTGAATGCTGAAAACAATAAAATACAAATAAATCGCTTAATATTTGGATTACGAAAAAATGTATGAAATAACAATCGTAGAACATCAATAGCTTAACAAGAAGTTTGTTTGAATTTCTGCGACACGACTCCTAACAAGATATTTTGAATTTTCAAAATTCCCACACTCTATTCCCCCCGCCCCCTATTCCCCCGCGATTTCTACCATTATCTATAATTGCAACAGAAAACGAGATAATCAAAATTTGTTTTATTATATAACAAGAGCGCTTAAAATAAGACCATTTTTTACAAACGAATAATTATTTCCTTACGTTCATGTAATTGCGTATTACTTATTGTAAATATTAACATTTTTTATTTTATGTATCTATAATTTTTTTCTAATGTATGTGTGGGTGTGTGTATATATATATATATATATATTTATATATATATATATATATATATATATATATATATATATATATATATATTTATATATACATACATACGTTTTTTTTTCTTAACTTAATATTATTTTAGTTAATCAAAAGACTCCAGTAAAAAAGAAAAAAAGACTTAAATACAGTATTTCTTTAACTATCTATCTACTCTAGCACGAGATTTGTCCGTGATATTAAAAATCACGCAGAGACTGCGTAAACTAAGCAGATTTCCCATGTGAAGTTTTACAAAATGTCCGTCACGCAGTGGCTGCGTAAACTAAGCAGATTCCCCGCGTGAAGATTTACAATAGAAAAATCGACATACTTTTACACTAAACACCACAGAGTATATTAGTGAACAAATACAAATGACAATCTTCCGGTAGAAATACGTTTTAATAACCACTACAACGGGGAGCTTCTGAATTGTGAACAAACTGGTCAGCCAACCTCTCAGAGCCGCATGTTCGAGATATTCTTGTCCGGAAAGAAAAACTCTGATAATTTAATTGAAAACTATTTACTACGTCATGATCTGCAATTTATAATGAACCAGAATTTTTTTTATCTCAATCACACTAATATTTTAGTAATCCAAGAACAAAAGTCGGGAGGGAGGCGTCAACACGTATTTGCATGTATCTCTTCTAAAAACGATTTGTTGAACGAAGTATTTGCTATTTCAGTTTTGAAATAAGGTAGTAGGTACATGATATGTTGCCTTATGCATAACATGCGATGACAAAGGTGTGTTTATTGAAGGCTCAGAATTAACAAATGAAAATATTTCGGTTAATATTTGAGATAGTGAATATATCTATATAATAACATTTATATTTAATTTAATTTGCAATGAGACTGCTTATGTACAATTTTTCGTTCCGACTTATGGTGACGGAGATATTTCAAATTTTCGAAATACCCCTTTAACCCCCCCCCCCCCCGTTTCCCACTTGCCGATTTTCTGTTATTAACGAAGTTGGCGTGTCTTTTTAATTAAAACGATTAAATTTAGTTTGGTAACGGTGGGATTTGGGAAATTAGCTAAATCTTCGAATTCGTTTCATTAAATTGTGAATAGCTGCATGTTGTGTGTTATGAGTCACTAATAAAACGTCATATATATATATATATATATATATAAATATATATATATGTGTGTGGGTGTGTGTGTTTGTGTACATTCAATCGCGAGAATATTCCGCATTAAAAAATAAACGTCTTTATATCTGATTAATAAAACCAGTTTTGTTGTGCTCGCCTTTAAAGCGTCTACACATACTTAACATTTGTAAGTCGTACAGTTGCTGAAATATCGTTCTTTGCGCTGGGTGATATCATCGCTGTCAGAGATAAAATGGGCCTGTTGCCAAAAGAAATACGTGCTGAGTCAATTTAGTTGGCCGCTCTGGAGTCTCCCCTCCCTGTCCGTGGGGGCTGGCCAAAATAAAGCCAGTCCATTTATATCAATTGTGCACAACAAGCTAACCCCGGAACGCTAAAAGAAATAAAAAAGGAAAATAAAATACACTTATTTATATCTCCTACACTCGGAAAATGCCTTCTAGACCCATGACACAGTTCATGCCAAAGTTATTTCTCCAATAATTCTAGGCTAATGCATTCCGGACGACATAATGTCATAATCGCTTAACTAACGACAAATGACCAAGCATACATTTTCAATTATTGCCTTCAGTTTAGCGAACACTATACTTATTGCCCTGTTGAATAATACTTTCGGGTTCCTAAAATATATATTTATTCTTGGTATATCGGTCCACTATCAATTCATTTTCAAACACACTCACGCCGACAAGCCTCGTATCAGATGCCGTTTACAGTTTGAGTAAAATACGTCCCTTTCTAGCCAGGGTGGGACTAAGGAGTTTATTTAATGACTTCGTCACTAAATAAATTCCTAATTCACAGGCAGGAATCCAACTCGCCATTCTAGGTTTACCAAGTGAACTTGTGGCCAACGCTAACTCACATACGGTACCAAACCTGAGCCACAGAATAGAATAATGTTGCGGCTTCAAATCCGAACTGACGTTAAAAAGAGAAGATTCTGAATGCTAATGTTTTTTTGTATTATTTTTGGTAACCCTTAAAGTTTTCTTACAACTGTGAATATGCTTATTTGTTCAAATGAAATAAAAGTGTTGCATTTTAAACGTTCATTTTCTTTTACATATCGAAGAAATTTAAAGAATATCTGAAGAAAAATGTTTTTTGCCCTGACTTCTTCTTTGACATTTGCTTTCATATTTGCCTCTACAAAAGTCACGGTTTTATGGGCAAAACAAAAAGAAAACTCTTAAAAATAAATTTTAGCTCGTTTTCCGAATAATCCATTAATGATAAGTATTTGTAAAAGAGAGGGACAGTTCAACAGAATTTTCTTAAGGGAAATCAGCTATTGAGGTTGTACTCGATTATCGAATAATTTCTTCAAATGTCCATCGATCGTACCTAGTAGATGGCGAAAATGAGTTCTGTACTAAATTACACACACACACACACATACAAGCACGCACAGATAATTTGAAACTTCTCCATTATTATAAGTCTGATCGAAATATTGTTCAAAGTCAATCTTATTGCAAATTAAATGTACTATTAATATGGTTATACTCATTTATTGTTTATCTTGAATATTAACCGAGATATTTGGATTTTTTTTAGTTTTCTGTCTTCAGCAATCACCCACTCCTACTCGTGACATATAAACAATACTCTGTTTATATATATATACTGCTCAAAAATGAATAGGGATATTGGTTATTTTTTCTGATCCTATTAATTTTAATTAAATCTATCTTAATTAAATTTCTTTTTTATGGGGGGAAAAACGACAATAATTTCTAATAAATATTAATGATATTTATAATAAAAATAAAAAAAAATATGCTAGGCCCCATACATACCAACAAACAGCCAAGATCCCTATTCACTTTTGAGCAGTTTATAATAAACCACTTTATTCGAAGCTTAAATATCAAATTCTCTGTGTTACCTAGGATTTGTTGGTGTTAACTTTCTTACCACCAATATCTAGATGTTTCATTATTATTTATTTTAGCAGACTTCATTTAAGGGAAACCAGCTATTGAGATTGTACTCATAGTGGGATTTTTTAAATTTTTCTTCAAATGTCCATCGATCCCTACCTAGGAGATGACGATAATGAGGTCTGTTCAAAATTATATATATTTGTCTGTTAACGCTAGCGGTCGCAATTTTTATTTGATCGTTACCAAACTCGATATTTAAGCATTTTATGCAAAAAGACAGAGCAAGTTCGTTAATGGCTGAAATCGGACCAGTGGAAGGGGGGGGGTTAGAGGGGGAATTTCGAAATATCTCCGTTACTGTAAGTCGGATCATAAAGATGTATAGAACCAATCTTATTGCATATTAAATTTACTATAAATATTGTTCTATACATTTATTCTGTATCTTGAATATTAACCGAGATATTTGCATTTGTATTGTGTGTGTGGTCGGCAGGAGTCGCCTATGTTCGGAACTTTCCGCCAAGAGCTAGGGTGGCCGTTTCCATAACTGTTCGTCCCTCGTGAATAGTTTTAAAGATTCCTTACTACTACTGTTGTTATTGGGCAGATTTCTCTATAGTAAAACTTCACGTGGGAAATCTGTTTAGTTTACGCAGCCCCTGCGTGACGGACTTTTTTTTTTTAATGTTGGTGTTCCCTCTATCTTGTCTTTTCTTGTTGGTGTTTCCATTATCTCGTCCTTTCTTGTTGGTGTTTCCAATATTGTCCTTGTTCTTGCCCTTTCTTCTATTTTGTTGATCTGATATAGAATGATCAGCGCTCTGGGAATCACAAAGTACACCGACCACATGTTAGATTTGGCCTTAGCCCTACGATAATCCTCCTTGAAGGCATCCATTAAACAGGTTATGTATGATATTTTGGCAACGAGGAATGACGCACCATGATCTCATCCAACCTTGAGGTAATGTTCCCACAGACATCTTGTAACTAGCGACCTCCAGCGTGACTTTGTATAACTATTCCTCCTTTCTACTCTACGAGGTTGCAGATGATTTGGCAGAGTCCTATACTAGAAATAAAATGAATGTTCTTCACGCTGTGTTCTGCGTCAAGTGAGCATATTTTCCAGCTCTACCATGAAACACTGATGATGTAATACATAAATTTATTCTTTATTTCTCCCATAATAATAACCATTGCAAACAGGACTTGAGATTTCTGCTCGAAATAACATCATTTCAATTATACTTTGTGTTTGACATGAAACGATAAAATATCCAATACGGCATCGATCAAATAAAAGTCCGTAACGGAGGGGCTTCGTGAACTAAGCAGATTTCCCAAGTGAAGTTTTACAATAGAGAAATTTGAGAATAGAGAGTCAAACAGTTACGGGAACGGCCCGAACTAGCTCTTCACAGAAACTCACGTCCAATCTCATCTCAGAAGCTCAGAAAAATGCAAATATCTCGGTTAATATTCAAGATAGAGAATAAACGTATATAACAATATTTATAGTAAATTTAATTTTCAATAAGATTGGTTCTATATACTTTTTCGATCCGATGCATAATAACGTAGATATTTCGAATTTTTGAAAATCTCCCCCTCCCACTGGTCCGATTTCAGCCGTTAACGAACTTGACCTTCCTTTTTATATAAAACGATTAAATACCGTGTTTGGTGACGATTAAACAAAAATTGCGACCGCTAGAGTGTTAACAGACAAATATATACATATATATGTATATATATATATATATATATATATATATATATATATATATATATATATATATCTATATATATATAAAATTGTAACCTCTGTCTGTACAGTGATTGATTTCGCGAAATTTCACGATAACTTTTCGTTTCACATGTCATAGACACCATAACTGCATTTTGTTTCTTTGGTCTCTGTTTGTTTGTTTGGTGGTTTGTTTGTTTGTTTGTTTAGTTGTTGTATGTTTGTTTGTTACCTTTTCACGCTATACACGGCTGAACCGAAGTTTATGAAAACTTGGTATGTATATTACTACTAGCCCCAACTTAGACTTGAGGCTATATTAATTATACTTCTAAGACAACAAACAGGAGTGGGGGTGATTAAGGAGGCCTGACAATAAAAATAGCGTATATTTCGTTTACCTATTGCTTTTTCAGCAGATATGCCCATAACAAAAAGTTGTTTATTTTGTAATTCTAGAGTAACTATTGTCATATGCACTTTTGCCGTATACGGAAGTATAAAATGAGTTATACGCTATAAAAAACTATAGCGGGACGAGTCAACCATTTTATTAGGCACAAAAAGACTCAACCGAACTACACCAAATACTCGGTATGTGAATTAGTACTCAACGCCTTCCTTATAATAAGTCATTTACTAACATGTTCTAGGGACGGGCTGGAGGAGTGTGGGGTTTATAAGGGAGGCCTGAAATTAAAAATAGCAATATTTCGTTTCCTATTGCTTTTTCAGCAAATATGGCCCATAACAAAAGTTGTTTATTTTTGTTATTTATAGTAACTTTTGTTGTATATACACTTTTTGACGCCGTCATACGGAAGTATAAATGGAGTTATACGCTAAAAACTATAGCGGGGAGTCCACAATTTTATTTGGCACAAAAGACTCAACCGAACTAAACCAAACTCGCTATGTGAATTAGCACTAACGCTTTCATTATAACAAAGCCATACCAAACATTTCTAGGGACGGGCAGGAGTGGGGGTTTGTAAGGGAGGCATGAATTTAAAAATAGTGGGTATTTCGTTTTCTATTCGTTTTTCGGCAAATATGAACATAACAAAAGTTTGTTTATGTTTGTTATTTAGAGTAACTTTTGTCATATTCATTTTTATCTTTTAAACAAAGTGTAAAACGAGATATACACTATAAAACTAAAGCGGGAGTCGCAACTATTTCTCTTGGGCGCTAAACGATTTAAACCGAAAACTAATAAAACTCGGGGTATGTCAATTAGCATTTAATTCTTCCATGATTATAGGGCTATATTAAAATTTTTGGGTTAGAACGGGAGGTGGGGGGGTTAGAAGGGAGGCTCTGAAATAAAAATTTGCGATATTTCATTGTCTAGATGTTTTTCGACAAACATGCACATAAAAAAAGTTTTTTTATTTTTTTTTTTTAATTAATTTTTTTTTTTTTTTTTTTTTTTTTTTTTTTTTTTTTTTTTTTTTTTTTGGGGTTATAAGGGAGGCCTGAAATAAAATTTTTCAAAAAATGTGTGGAACAAGTAATTTGCGTAGAAATACTGATATGCTCAACAATTCATTCCGATTTGAACTATGAGGTACCTCACCTGGAAAAATTAATTCAAATCTTTGTTAATATTTTGTCCTTAATAACTGAAATCTATGCATAATGCACAGGAGACGGGAAATATGACATTTTTGGAGGGCAGTGAAGACATACGTAAAAAATTAATTTTATTATTAACGAATGCCAACAACGGGTATAACCCTAAACACTGGGACGGGTAAATGTCAAAATATTGCGCAAATTAAAGCCTTGCCAAAAAAATACCATCACCATTCAGCCTCAAATCAATTCCCGGGCGAAGCTGGGTATCTGAGCTAGTATATATATATATATATATATATATACAGACACACACATAGTTTTGAACGGACCTCATTTTCGTCATCTACTAGGTAGTAGATCGTTGGGCACTTTTCATCATGAGTACAACCTCAGCAGCCGATTTTCCTTAAGGTTAATCACCTGAAATCCAAATATCTCGGATAATATTCACGATATAGAAAATATGTAAATAACAACTTTCATAGGTAATTTTAATTTGCAGACAATTTCGAAATTATCCTTCTAAATCCTCCCTGTAGCTTGTCCAATTTCTACCATGAACGAACTTGGATCTTTCATTTTAAATAAATGGGTAAAATGTCGAGTTTGGTAACGATCAAACCAAAATTGCGACGTCTAGAGTGTTTTATATACATATAGTTTTGAACGGACCTCATTTTAGTCATCTACTATGTAGGGCCGATGGGCATTTGAGAAAATGTTTCGAAATCCACGTCATGAGTACAACCTCAACAGCAAATACTCCTTAAGAGAATTGCTAAAATCCAAATATATCCGTTAATATTTACGATATGGAAAATATGTAGATAATAACTTTTTAGGTAATTCAATTTGCAAATATATTGGCTTTGTGCAATTCTTCTTAATCTGAATAATAGTAGTAACGTAGAAATTTCAAATTTTTGAAAATTCCTTCTACCCCCCCCCCCCCTCCATCACATCCGATTTCTGCCTTGATCGTACTTTTAAAGACAACACTTTAACTCACATGGCTAAACCTGAGCCCCCTAAAAAGTGTTTCTTTTTACATAAAAGGACATACTATCGAGTTTAGTAACAATCAAACAATAATTGCGACTTCTAGTGCGTTGATAGAATATATATAAAATGGACCTCAATTACCAGGTATTAGTACAAGGAAATCTGTTACTTCTATACGACAAAATAAATGTGATGAGGAAATAATGAAGTAGGTTGGAATATGTCAAAAAGCGTTCACAACCAACTTTTAGTCAGTTTTGTAGTCGAGCTGTCATTGTTATCAGTGGGAGAAGTGATAACTAAATGGTTTGTAACGCTCCAGTGCCCCCCCAGCTGTGACTAAACACTTCAAGGCCGTACATTGCACAACTGCCCCACAAGCCTTATCCGCTCTGTACTCAACAGGGATATGATTCTTATGAAGTTCCCTCAAAATTATACCTATACACAGTATATAACATATATATATATATAAAATTTTAACACTCTGTCTTGTACATTGATTTTTTTCGCGAATTTCATGATAACCTTTTCTGTTTCACATGTCAAGACACCATATCTGCATTTTGTTTCTTTCGTGTATGTTTGTTTTGTTTTTTTGTTTGTTACCTTTCACGCGAATATACGCTGAACCGAATTTTAGAATTTGGTATGTAATTAACTACTAACCCAACTTAGAACAATAGGCTAATATTAATTTTCTCCTGAGACCAAACATATTGGGGTTAAAGGGAAGCCTGAAATTAAAAAATAGCGATATTTCGTTTTCTATTGGTTTTTGTAAAATATGCACATAACAAAATTTGTTTATTTTGTTATTAGAGTAACTTTTGTTTATATACACTTTTGTCGTATTACCGAAAGTTTAAATGCGATTATACGCTAAAAATTATAGCGGGAGTCAACAATATTATTTGCCAAAAAAGACTCAACCGAACTAACTTAAACTGGGTATGTGTCTTAGCTGTGAGGCCTTTTTTATAATAAGCCATACCAACATTTCTATTTGACTGGCGATTGGGGGTTAATAAGGTAAACCTGAAATTAAAAATAGCGATATTTCGTTTCCCTATAGGTTTTTCCGCAAATATGAACAAAACAAAAGTTGTTTATTGTTATTTGGAGTAGCTTTTGTTTATATACACTTTTTGTCGCATACCCTAAGTATAATGCGTTATACTTAAAACTTTAGTGGGTCACAAACGGCTGAACCGAACAAACAAAACTCGGTATGTCAATTAGCATTAATTCTTCCATGAATAAAGTTATATTAAAAATTTTTAGGTTCGAACCGGGATTGGGGGTTAAAAGGGAGGCCTGACAAAATAGAATTCACCATAATACATGTATAAGAGACGGGGAATATAAAAAAATCGAAGACTGTGTACGCTTATCGAACAAATAATTCTATTATTAGCAAATCCACGGCAAAGATGGTTTATCAATCCAAAACACTGGGACGGTAGGGACGGGTAAATGTCAAAATATTGCAATTTAAACCTGCTAAAAAAATTAATACCGTCACCATTCAGCCTCAAATCATTCCCTGTCGAAGCCGGGTATCCTGAGCTAGTATATAAATATTATATATATATATATATATAAATATAATATATAAGTATATATATATATATATATAATATATATATATAGAATAAATAAATATGGTTGTGGTGTGTGTTGGTATATATATAGGTATTTGGTATTGATATTTAACCGCTTCAGTCAACACTAAAGATCATATTAGTTATTAGCAGAAAGCCGACCAGGGTTAGGGAGCGGGGGATAAAGATTCAAAATACCTGTGTTGTTATGAGTCGGTTCCAAAAATGTTATATAATCAGTTTTGATTACTATTGATGCTCAACAATCGTTGTTCTATACATTTTTTCGTAACTCGAAAATTAAGCGAGTATTTCGTACTTTCTGGTTTTCAGCACCTAGGGAAATCTGCTTAGTTTTTGCAGCCCCTGCGTTGCCGACTTTGTGATCACAATGCTGACGTGCATTATCTGTTACAGACATCCAACGTCACGAGAGGGTTTGTCATGTTGGTGATAGAGTTATCACCACTATCACTGGCAGTGATAACAGCGTCACTAACAGCCCGGTCTAGGGGAGTCTGGCCGGGAGGAAGAGAGACAGAGAGGAAGTGTTCTATATTGCAGTCTTTATCTCATACCACTTGCCACTCTGCCTCCCCACTAGAACTGCTGCAGTCAAATAGTCTTCAGTGTCACTTCAAACTGTGATGAGCGATTCGTAAAACAATATATATTCGTTGAATCGTTAGGTTCTTTCCCAGCGATGCTATTCGTGAAAAAGAATCGGTGCCAAACATGGGGTTCCTTTGCTTCGACCCATTCAGTTGTGGGTTTAGCTAGTTCTGCGAAAGAATCATATGATTTGAACAGATTTCCCTTAGGGGAAATCAGTTGTTGGGGTCAGACTCACTAGTTGATTTTCGAAAAAATGTCTATGTCCATCAATCCTGCTTAGTAAATAACGAAAATGAGGTCCGTTCAGAATTACACACACACACTCTTGTCTGTTACCGTTCTAGCGGTCGCAATTTTCGTACGATCGTTACCAAAACTCAATATGTAAGTGTTTTATGCAAAACTAAAGGTAAAGTTCGTTAACGGCTGACCTCGAACAAGTAGGAGGGGGGTTTAGAGAAGGAATTCCGAAATATCTCCGTTATTATGAGACGGATCGAAAACTTATATAGTAGGAATCTATGTGCACATTTAATGTCCTGTTAATGTTGTCATATACATGTAATATCTATCTTGTAATGCTAACCACAATATTTGTATTTTGTTTTAGTTTAAGCCTTCAGTAAACCCCCATTCCCAATGATAATCCTGAAATTTTATATATATATATATATATATATATATATATATATATAGCAAAATTTATAGTACATTCCACTTGGAATAAAATTAGTTCTATACAATTTTTCAATCCGACGTATAGTAACTGAGATATTTCGAATTTTCGAAAATTCCCTTTCTAATTTCAGCCATTAAGGAACTAGATTTTTTTTTTATTTATTTATTTATTTTTTTTTACATAAAACGATTAAATATCGAGTGTGGGAACGATAAGACAATATACATATATAATTTAAAACGGACCTCATTATCGTCATGTTCTGGGTAGGATCGATGGCCATTTGAAGAAAATCGCGTCATGAGAACGACCTCAATAGCTGATTCCTTTAAGGGAAACTTGCTAATTGGACGAATAGGAGTGTTTCTTTTACACTTCCCATAACATATGAACAATAAACCAATATAAACCATCTTGTTTAAACTTTATATGGGATGTTTTATTTTCAGAGGACAATGAAGGAGAAGGGAGTTAGAGCAGATGTTAAATCGAAAATTCAAAATATCTCCGTTACTATGAGTCGGATTGAAACAATGTATTAACAATTTCTTCAAATGTCCATCGATCCTACTCAGGAGATGACGAAAATGACGTCCGTTCAAAATTACATATATATATATATATATATATATATATATATATATATATATATATATATATATATTTGTCTGTTACCGCTCTAGCGGTCGCAATTTTTGTTTAGTCGTTACCAAACTCGATATTTAAACGTTTCATGTAAAAAAATACAGATCAAGTTCGTTAACGGCTGAAATCTAATCTCCGTTATCATACGTCGAATCAAAATATTGTATAGAACCAATCTTATTGTAAATTAAATTTACTATAAATATTGTTCTATACATTTATTCTCTATCTTGAATATCTACCGGGGTATTTGCACTTTTATTAATTCTAACGGACGAAATGAGATCGGCTAATTCGGGTCTAGTCGTGAGTTTTCGTCAAAAGCTAGTTCGGCCGTTTCCGTAACGTGTAATTTCTCTATTGTAAAAGGTCACGTGGGAAATATGCTTAGTTTACGCACCTCCTGCGTGACGGATTTTTTTCGAGTATTGACTGAGATTTTTATTTAAGAATAGATAATATATAGTAAGATGATGTCAGTACTGTGTCCAACCAGCTCATGAAAAATCTGTTTAGTTTATGCAACCCATGCGTGATAGAGGTTTTCTTGGTTTTGCTTGATAGAGTTTTCCAGTGGCCACCGGAATAATTATCAAAGGTTTTCTTGAGGTTGCGAGACTATCAACCGATTTTAAGTTTTCTCTGAACTTTTTGAAATCATATTATAGGACCAGGTCACATATGTACAACATGGAATGAATAACTCTAGAAGAGATAGTACATCGTCCTTGGTGTTCCAACTACCAGCCATAAGTGGAAAGCAGGCCTAGGACATCCAATACTTCCACAGCATTATATTAGAATGAAATGAAATGCATTTATCCGTACTGAATGTTAACATAACATAATAAGCAACCTCATATATCCATATATTTGTCTGTTATCGCTCTAGGGGTCGCTATTTTGTTCTTATCGTTACCAAACTTGATATATAATCGTTTTATGTAAAAAGAAAGAGCATGTTCGTTAACTACTGATATCGCTCCAGTGGCAGTGGGGGTTTACAAGGGGGGAATTTTGAAACCTCTAAATATCTCCGTTACTATTTGTCGGAACGAAGGATGGTGTAGAGCCTATCTTATTGCAAATTAAAATACCTATAAATGTTATCAAATACGTATTTTCTCTATCATGATTATTAACCGAGATATCTGGATGTTTTAGTTTTCATCCTATAATAAATTCCCACTTTTGCTCATGTCATACTTGTAAGACGTTATATCAAATATTATAACACTTTGTTCTTATAAAAAATGGGACAAAAAATGGACAAAAACTCCTTAAGGACCACAATTACGTAAGTGCATACCAAGTGAGAAAAAATATCACTTGGACATGTTCCTACGAAAAGTAACTTATACATATTTAAACTAGCAAACACAAACACATGCAAATGTGACAATGAGACTGAACAGACATATGACCACCTCTTATATGACTGTACATTACTTGACGGATCAAGAACAAAACTCATCAAGTACATTACTTTACAAAACGGAACTTGGCCGACGGACAAAGCAAAACTTTTACTCAAATTCATCAAGGGATTTAATGCATTTATTCAAGAACTGGACATCACTTTGTAGGTCTACACCTACTGTATAATACACTATGTAACATGTTTACATATGTTTTTACAATGTTTATAATTATTGTATATGAAATACTATAATGTAATTATTATAATGTGTGTAGTATCCATATGATGGAGAACACCAAAACTAAATCCACACCGTGAGTAAATATAAAAGACAATGAAAAACCTTTCAGTTAATTTTAATAAGCTCCCAACGGAAACGGCTTCTGAATTGTAAACAAATTGGTCTGCCAGAACTCTCAGAGCTGAACAGATATATATATAAATATTCTTCACCAGAAAGAAAAAAAGATTACTGATATATATCTGAATATAACCACATTAACTTTATTGTAAACTAAATTACTATATCAAGTTGTACCATTTTTATAATGAATTAGAATAATTTATATTTTTAAAAATCGAATTTTAGTAGTCTAAGAACGTTAGAATGGTGGGGAAGGGGAGAGCGGATTAACAGAACGTATTTGCATATATCTAACACAGTAAAAAACTTACACGTCAAGAACGGTTAGAAGCCTACACGATAGCCGAACAGTTACGGAAACGGTCGAACTAAATCAAAGAAACTTATGACAATACCTAATCTCATCTCGTCCGTTATCAACACACACAATAAACTATGCAATTATCTCGGGTTATTATTCAAGATTAGAGAATAAATGTATATAACAATATTTATATAGCAAATTTAATTTGCAATAAGATTGGTTCTGTATACTTTTTTCGATCCGACGTATAGTACAGGAGTATGTCAAATTTTCGAAAATCCACCTCTAAAAAAACTAAAACCCTTCCCCCCCCCCCATTGATCCGATTTCAGGGGCCATTAACAAACTTGATCTTTTTATTTTACTTTATAACGATTAAATATCGAGTTTGGTTATATTCGATATATATATATTTATAATATATATATATATATATATAATATATTTATATATATAAATATTTTGAACGGACCTCATTTTCGCCATCTCCTGGGTAGGATCGATGGACATTTGAAGACATTTTTCGAAAATCACGACCTGAGTACGACCTCAATAGCTGATTTCCCTTAAGAGAAATCTGCTAAACCCTAATTAAATTATTAGTCCTTCAAACTATTTCAATGTCACCAATTTTATCAGATTGAATGTAATAAAATATAAACATTCCTCAAATAAAACATGAGATTCGTGCAATCAATACTAGTTATAAATGAATGACGAGAAGGTTGGAAAATGTCAAACAGCTAAAGGTAAATATTAATAAATAATGCAAATGTGGGGGAATTATTATCAAAAAGTCCGTCCAGCAGGGGGCCGAGTAAACTTAGCAGATTTCCCGCTTGGAATTTAATAGATGAATCTACATACCATCACCGTGAATATTAAGTGAACAAATACAAATGACAATGATATATCTTTCAGTCAATCTATATATTAATAACCTTCACTACGGAAAGCGTATGAATTGGAAACAATAAGGTCAGCCAACCTCTCAGAGCTGAAAGGTAGAATTACCCCTGATCGGAAAGAAAAAAAAAGTCCGTCACGCACGGGCTGCGTAAACTAAGCAGATTTCCCACGTGATGTTTAGTAAGAGATAAATATACATACTGCTAACACAACAACATCGTGAATAAATACATACGGAAATAAGAAATGTTTCATCCAATTTCAATAACCTGCCGACAGGAAGCGTTAGGTTAGAAATGTAAACAAATGGGGGCCGACCCGTTTGTTTACATTTCTAACCAACCCTCTGCCTCACACCGGAAAGAAAAACAATTACTGAAATATATCAAAATATAACACATTATTTTATTGAGAACTATTTACTATATCTAGTACTGTAATTAATAATGAGTCTGAATAATTGTTATCTCAATCAATAAAATTTTAGTAGTCCAAAACTTTAAGATGGGGGGGGGGGAGTCAGCAGGGCATATTTGCATGTATCTCGTTTAATAAAGGTCTCTTGAATACAATTTTTGGTATTTAAACTTCCAATAATGTGATTTATTATGTAGCAGAGTATTGTTTACGTAACATGAGTAGAAGTGGCGGTTTGCTGAAAACTGAAAAATGCAAATATCTCGGTTAATATTCAAAATAGAGAATAAACGTATATAACAATATTTATAGTAAATTTAATTTTCAATAAGATTGGTTATATACAATTTTTCGATCCGACCTATGGTAACGGAGATATTTCGAAATTTCAAAAATCCTCCCCTCTAAACCCCCCCTCCCCCTGGCCCGATTTCAGCGGTTAACGAACTTGATCTTTCTTTTTACATAAAACGACTAAATATCGAGTTTGGTAACGATTAAACAAAAATTGAGACCACTAGACCAATAACAGACAAATATATATATATATATATATATATATATATATATATATATATATATATATATATATATATATATATACAGTTTTAAACGGACCTCATTTTCGTCATCTCCTGGGTAGGATCGATGGACATTTGAAGAAAAATTTCGAAAATCGCGTCATGAGTACAACCTCAATAGCTGATTTCCCTTAAGGGAAATCTGCTAAAAACAATTACTGAAATATATCTGAATATAATACATTGATTTTAATGAAAATTATTCACTTATAAAGTACTGCAAGTACCCAGTCAATCTAGTATTAGTAATCCGAGAACAAAAGACGTGGGGAGGGGGCTGGTCATCCAAACGTGTTTGCACGTATCTCATGTACAAACTATTTGTTGAATACAATAATTGGTATTTCAGATTGAAATAAGATGGTTCATGATATGGTGACTTTTGTCGTATAACCTTTTTGAGGTCGTACTCATGACGTGAGTTTCGTAAAATTTCTTCAAATGTCCATCGATCCTATCCAGGAGATGACGAAAATGAGGTCCGTTCAAAATTATATATATATATATATATTATATATAGATATATATATATATATATATATATATATATATATATATTTGTCTGTTAACGCTCTAGCGGTCGGAATTTTTGTTTGATCGTTACCAAACTCGAAATTTAATGGTTTTTTTGTAAAAAGGAAGATCAAGTTCGTTATTGGCTGGAATCGGACCTGTGGGAAGGGGGGTTTAGAGGGGAGGATTTTCGAAAAGTCAAAATATCTCTACTAGATAAATGTAGATTAATTGGGAAATTACTACTACTGTTGTTATTAGGCAGATTTCTCTATTGTAAAACTTCACGTGGGAAATCTGCTTAGTTTACGCAGCCCCTGCGTGACGGACTTTTACTTTGTGAGGTATATGCAAATACGTTCTGTTCCATCCGCCCCTCCCCCTTCTTTAGTTCTTGGACTACTAAAATTTGAGTCATTAAAATATAAATTATTCATTCATTATAAATTCTAGTAGGAAATAGTTTGCAATAAAGTTAATGTGTTATATTTAGATGTATATCAGTAATTGTTTTTCTTTCCGGTGAAGAATATGTTTATCTTCTTTCAGCCTGAGTGTTAGACCTATTTGTTACAATTCAGGTGTTTTTGGAGTTATTAAAATTAAATTTTGTTTTCCTTTGTTCAATTCAGGGTTTTGCTTTTTGTATTTACTCACGGTGGTGTTAAGTGTTACCAGTATGCAGATTTCTCTATTGTAAAACTTCACGTGGGAAATCTGCTTAGTTTACGCAGCCCCTGCGTGACGGACTTTTTTTCTTCCTCTATTGTGAATTCACTAACACTTTATATTTAATTTTATGCAATGCATTAATTTTGTGCATTTGTAATATTTTATTTTGTAGAATTATATTCTCCCTTGTCTAAAGATGAATCGCCATTTTAGCGGTATCTCAAATAAATAATATTGTCCTACAACTTACAGTACTGTATTGCTTGCAATGAGAAGCACGTGTGGAGTAGGTAGGAGTTGTTAATCTGTCAAAATTAGTAGAATGGCCTCAATGAACAAGGAAACGCCTACTCTAAAGTAAAGCTTCATTGTTTCTTTGCATGTCTCCAAGATAAACTGATTTTGTTTTACTTCAAACGATTTTTGGTGACGGTGAAGAATAACTCCATCGATCTCTAAATTTGCGATTGGACAACGACTTAATAAAATTTAGCCCATGCTTGATAATGTCTAACACCAACACATTGGGGCAACATATTGTTGGTTATCTCTTTCATTTTTATTAGCAGATTTCCCTTAAGGTAAATCAGCTATTGCGGTTGTACTCATGACGGAATTTTCGAAATTTTTCTTCAAATGTCCATCGATCCTACCCAGGAGATGACGAAAATGAGGTCCGTTCAAAACTGTATATATATATACTATACGTCGGACCGAAAAATTGTACAGAGTCAATCTTATTACAAATTAAATTTACTATAAATATTGTTATATACATTTATTCTCTATATTGAATATTAACCGAGATATTTGCATTTGTATTCTGCGTGTGGTCACCAGTAGACTATGTTCGGACTTTCCGCAGAGAGCTCTGGTGGCCGTTCCTATAACTATTCGTCCCTCGTGAATAGGTTTAGAGGTTAGGTGAACTGTTTTTTGGGGCTAGAAACTACTGGGTTATTACGCCCTAAATAATGTTTTAGGTTTAGAGGTTTCTTACTACTACAGTTGTTATTAGGCAGATTTCTCTATTGTAAAACTTCTCGTGGGAAATCTGCTTAGTTTACGCAGCCCCTGCGTGACGGACTTTTAATACTGGCTTACTCCCATTCTCAAAGACTTCTGTATAGAATGTTTAAAAAAAAAACTCAATAACTTTTAGCAGATTTTCCTTAAGGGAAATCAGCTATTTAGGTAATACTCATTACGCGATTTGTCCACAAATGACCATTGATCCTACCTAGGAGATGAAGAAAATGACGTCCGTTCCAAATGTTTTATATATATATATATATATATATATATATATGTGTGTGTGTGTGTGTGTGTGTGTGTGTGTGTGTGTGTGTGTGTGTGTGTGTGTGTGTGTGTGTGTGTGTGTGTGTGTGTGTGTGTGTGTGTGTTTGTGTTTGTGTTTGTGTTAACACTCTAGCTGTCGCAGTTTTTGTTTGATTGTTCCCAAACTTGATATGTAAGCGTTTTATGTAAAAAGAAGGATCAAGTACGTTAATGGCTGAAATCGGACCAATGGGAGACGAGGTTTAGAGGGGAGGATTTGGATATATCTATAAATGTCCTGATATACATATTTTCTGTATAATGAATATAAACTCCTACTCATGTGTTATTAATAATAAGCTGTTATGTCATGAATCACTTCTTTCAAAGGTAAAATACCAAATATTTTTTTCATTGAACTTTTACTTCGTGAGATATATGCAAATACATCTGGTGGTCTCCACCTCCTTCTTATGTTCTTGGATTACTAAAATTTGAGCGATTGAGATTATAAAAATAATCTCAGAATAAAAATTATTCTGGCTCATAAATGACAGCACTAGCTATAGTAAATAGTTTCCAAATAAATTAATATTTTATATTCAGACATATTTCAGTAATTGATTTTCTTTCCAGTCTAGACGTTTTCGATCTATTCACCACCGAGAGGTTGCCTGTTTCTTTACAATTCAGACGCTTTTCGTTGGGAAGTTATTAAAATTGTATGAAGGATTTCTCGAATTTATTAACTTAATATTCACGGTGGTATTACCAGAATGAACATTTATCTATTGCAAACCTCCACATGTGATATATATATATATATATATATATATATATATATATATATATATATATATATATTTGTCTATTCATTTTATGTAAAAAGAAAGATCAAGTTCGTTAACGGCTGAAATCGGACCAGGGGGAGGGGGGTTTAGAGGGGAGGAATTTCGAAATATCTCTGTTACTATGCGTTGGATCGAAAGACTGTATAGAAACACTCAAATTTAATTTACTATAAATTTTGTTCTATACATATTTTTCGTATAATGGGTATTAACCGAGATATCTGGATTTTATGGTTTTAGGCCTTCAGTAAACCACCACTTCTACTTGTGTTACATAAACAATACTCTGTTATAAATCACATTATTCGGAGCTTAGATACAAAATATTGTTTTCCAAGAAACCTTTATTGTACGAGATACATGCAAATGTGGTCTGGTGACGCCCCCCCCCCCCCCCCCGCCGCCCCTACTTAAGTTTAAGGACTACTCAAATATGATTGATTCAGATAAAAATTATTCTGATTTTATAATGTGATATATTTCAGTAATTGTTTTTGTTTCCGGTGAGTCGTGTTGACAGACCTGTTTGTCACTTCAGACGCTTCCCGCCAGGAGGGGAAAGATTTCTTATTACCGTTTGCATTTATTCACTTAATATTCAAGGTGGTATTGTGTTACCAGTAGGTAGATTTATCTGTTATTAAACTTCACATGGGAAATCTGCTTAGTTTTCGCAGCCCCTGCGTGACGGAATTTTTTGTTTTTGGATTACTAAAATTTAAGTGACTGAGGTAAAACTGATTCTGATTCATTACAAATTACAGCACTAGCTTTAGTAAAGCGTTTTCAATAAAATTAATATGCTATATTCAGATATATTTCGTTAATTGTTTGCCTTTTCGGTCTATCTATCTTTCAGCGCTACGAGGTTGGCTGGCCTGTTTGTTTACAATGGAGCCACTTTTCGGTGTAGAGATGATTAACTTATGTTGTAAATTGACTGAAAGATTTCTCATTACCTTTTGTATTTGTTCACTTAACAACTCAAGGTAGTGTTACCTGTATATATATTTATCTATTGTAAACCTTCGCGTGGAAAATATGCATATATGTCCATGAGAGTGAATGATATAAGAGGCAACTCTCTGGAGCCAGTGGGTGTCCCGGGTGGGCGGGAGTAGGAGATGGGACTGGATGATCGATAGCTACAGACCATCTGGAGCCTGCCACTCCAGACAACAACACTATGGCTGGGGTCTCTCTTCGCTATGGCGCTGTTACATTTGGGGTTATAGCTTTGGCAAAACACTTAGCTCTATTTTCTAGTCCATTTCTAGACAACAGTATATGGGACTTTAGGAGATCAATAGGAAGGAACAGTGTAACCAACCTGAGAAGTGCCTAGGTTGGCACGCCTGTGTGGTGTCCTCCTTTAGCAGATTTCTCCTGGTGGAGCATTGCTTAGGTAACACTAGTAGAAGTGGGGGTTTACTGAAGGCTGAAAACTGAAAAATGCAAATATCTCGGTCAATATTTATAGAATACATGTATATAATAATATTTATATTACATTTAATTTGCACTAAGATTGATTCTATACAATATTTCGATCTGACTTATAGTAAAATTCTCCCCCCTTTTTAAACCCCCCTCCCCCTGGTCGGAATTCAGCCGATAACAAATATGATCTTTCTTTTTACATAAAACGACTAACTATCGAGTTTGGGAACGTTCAATCAATTATTGCGACGGGTCGAGGGGTAAGAGACAAATATGTATATATTTATATACTAGCTCAGATACCCGGCTTCGCCCGGAAATTCATTTGAGGCTGAATGGTGATGGTATTTTTTTTTGGCAAGGCTTTACTTTGCACAATATTTTGACATTTACCCGTCCCCCCGTTTAGGGTTTATACACGTCGTTGCTGTGGATTTGTTAATAATAACATTTTTTAGTTAAGACTTCACTGTCCCCCAATTATTAATTACAAAATATTGTCATAGATTTGAATTAATTTTTCTAGGTGAGGTACCTGGTTGTTCATATTGGAAAGAATTGTTGAGCATATCAATATTTCTACGCAAATTACTTGAATCATAAATTGTTCCCGAAAAAAATGTATAAAACAAAAGTTACTCTAAATAACAAAATGAACCAACTTTTATTATGTGTATATTTGCCGAAAAACCAATAGGCAACGAAATAGCACTATTTTTAATTTCAGGCCTCCCTTATAACCCCCATTCCTGTTCGTCTCAGAGAATATTAACATAGCCAAAAGTCTAATTTGGGTTAGTATTATTATACATACCAAGTTTCATGAAATTTGGTTCAGCCGTTTAGACGTGAAAAGGTAACAAACAAATAAACAAACAGGCACGAAAGAAACAAAATGCAGTTATGGTGTCTATGACATGTGAAACAAAAAGTTAACGTGAAATTTCGCGAAAAAAAATCATCTCGTACATCTCACAAATTCAATGAAAACAATATTTGGTATTTAACCTTGTAATAAAGTATTACATGATATAACAGCTCATTATTTATATGACACTAGTAGGAGTGGGGGATTCTTGAATGCATATAACTAAAAAATTCCAAATATCTCGGTTAATACTAAGTATACGGATATGTATAGAACACTATTTATAGTAAATTTAATTTTCATTAAGATTGCTTATATATAATTTTTTGATCCGACTTTTAGTAATAGAGAATTTTCGAAATTCTTCCCCTCTAAACCCTCTCCCCTCCGCCATCGTCTGATTTCAGCCGTTAACGAACTTGATCTTTCTTTTTACATAAAACGATTAAATTCCGAGTTTGGTAACGATCAAACGATCAAAATTGCGACCGCTAGAGCATTAACAGACAAATATATATAATATATATATAATATACCATATACTACATTACAGTTTTGAAAACAGAACTCATTTTCATCATCAATCGGTGACCCATGGGTAGGATCTGGACAGATTTGAAGAAAAATTTGGCGAACCATTTGCATACTACTCGCTACCTCATGAATAGATAGCTTTAATTTCCCCTCATGGGGAAATCTTCTAAAACTATTTGGGGAAGGAGAGTTGTAGGCACTATAGCTACAAAATCAGACTGTTGAATTCTAACATTCCTTGTCCTGATGCTTCAAAAAAGAATCATTTTCACATGAAATAACTTTAAATTAATTGCAGCAAGACATTTTGTTCATTTAATTTAATAGAAGTGTTTTGGAGTCTATGTCAGATTTATTATACTTTACGTATATGATTAAACAATTGGCATAGAAATTCCTAACTATAATAATCCCTAATCAAATCTATACAAATTAATCTATACAAATACAGTTAATTAATTATTTTATTTTTTATTTTTCAGCTATTGAGAAAATAAAGTGCTACGTCTGCTCGTCAGAATCAGACCCCAACTGCAATGACCCGATCAACACTGATGCAATTAAAGCAAGCGAGTGCACAAGTGATACTACCAACAGCATCCTCAACGGGCTCAATGCTGGAATCAAAGGACTCAGCAATTTCTTCCAAGTAGGAGCTGACAAAGTACCTCAAATAGATGCCAATTTTATCTGCATGAAGACCTCTTATACTCGTAAGTAATTTTTATTTCCCTCATTTGTATTATTTTATTTATATATTTAGAAGCAAGAATGGCAATATTGCTCAAAACGAAATATAAACATTAAATAAAAATAGAATAGAAATACAACAAATTACAAAATATATAGGTAACAACAAAACATAAAAATAAAAACCAAGAAGGAATAACAAAATGCCAAAATAGAAAACAACAAAAATACTTTACAAAAATAACATTATAATCACATTAAACAAAATTCAAAAAAAGTGAAATAGAACAATATACAAAAACTATTTACATACTAGTGGACCCGACAGACGTTGTCCTGCATGATATTTCAAGCGATTTGGATATTAAATTTAATAATATTATGTTTAAAACAAAAGCTACTTTTAATAGCACAAAAAACAACTTTTTTTATATGCACGTTTGCCTAAAAAAAAGAAAAATAGAAAATGATAAATTTTTTACTCAGGTCTCCCTTATAACCCCAACTCCTGGCCGAACCTAAAAAATTTAATATAGCTTATAATCATGGAAGAATTAATGCTAATTTACATATAGAGTTTTGTTAAGTTCGGTTCAGTCGTCAGTACCCAATAAAATTGTTCGTTCCCACTTTAATTTTTTAGTGTATAACTCATTTATACTTTGTTATATGACTAAAGTTACTCTAAATAACAACATAAACAACTTTTATCCTGGGCATATTTGCCGAAAAACCAATAAAAAACGAAATATCGCTATTTTTAATTTTAGACCTCCCTTACGACCCCCAGTCCTGCTTAATCTGCTGGGCTGATTTGTGAATCTAAACCATCCACCCAAACGCATACAAAAAAATTCATTCAAATTGGTCCAGCTGTTTAGGAAGAGCTCAGTGACATACACGTACAGTTGAATTATATATATATAAAGATAAATAATATAATAGGGTAAAATAAATTTAAAGCATTACCAATTAAATGTATTAGGCAAATAATTAAAAATGAACAAATAAGCAGATGTTCTACAACAATATAATAAAAATATGATTAAAAATAATGGATACAAATTTTAAAAATTTTTATGTGTAAACCCAAAAATATTGCAAAAATAAAAATATAAAACAAATTTAAAATATGATATCTCTTATTCAGAATAGAATTGGATAGTCTTTAAATGTTCGAGCATAGTTTCTATTTATGGACTCTTCTTTGTCAATAGTTGAAATAAATCACGTGGTATCTGTATGTAATGATTTTCTTCCAGTCATTCATTTTCATTTAGAAACTACCAAATTTTAGCCGCCTTTGGAATATTTTATCTCAATTTAGCCATTCCAAGCCGTATGGAAAGCTCGATTTCTCCCCTTGCCCTTATTTATTTATTTTTTCAATCCAGCTGTAATTACTTAAAATTGATTTATTTATTTAAATTGGTTCTGTAATGACCAACCAATAGTCACTCAAAAAAAGAAACAGGAAAAAAAAGATAAACAAATGAAATAAAGCTATGACAAAGAAGGACACTCCGACTTGTAGACATTGCAATGAAACTTTGACATTAAATCACATATTGACTGACTCATACAAGAGACGATTTAGACATTCAATAATCCTCAGAACCAAATGGTTATTTTTTTTTTTTTTTTGCGTTTATATAATCTAATTTAAAATATATACAATGGCTAAAATTGTACAAATTTGGCAATATCCTGTTATTTTATTTACTACCAATTTATTATAATGGAAAGTAATATAAAAGCTAGATAGTAGTAAAATTTTAGTCCAACTTCAAAGCAGTTTTATCAAAAACTCGAAATAACTGAAAAAAATATATAATAAATATGACAATTATAATGGAATGTGAGCTTTGTAATTAAAAAAACAAAGAAAAAAACATATTTACTATTAAATGTGTTTGAAAGTAGAAAGAAGTCTGAAAAATACTGACATCAGACATCTTTATCTCAGCTAGTTTCAAATATAAGCATTTAAAACATGCACATGATAAGATTCTTAACGGCAGTTTTCTAAAGGAGTAGTACGAAATGAGAGCTAGTCAAAATACATTCTGAGTCTCTCATTTAGATAGATGAGTAAATTGTATTTAAGAGAAAAGACTATTAACGCCAATAAAAAATAACAATGTGGAAATAAATGCTGAATTCACAGCTCATTTCATGGATTTAAAGATTGTTTCAAAGAGGATTATAAAGGAATTTGTTTTGGAGAATCGGGTCACCACTTCTAGTTTGGGGCAGGTGTGACCTCACACTGGGCATGTGACTGGATAAATTAGTTCTTCATAAACAAATTCTCTTTAGCTATGTTAAAAAGGCTTCACTGTTCTAATACTCCATTCCATTCCATTCCAAGAGTGGGCGATGACATTTTTAACCAATTAGGAAGTTACTTGAATTTAAAAATCATCTGTCTTAGTGGTTAAGAATGCTGACGAGAAACACATATCCTTCCACCAATATCCATAAGTGCCACCATCTGGCCCTTCACAGATGGCCAATCAACGGATTTTCTTTTAGTAATGTTTTCACTACTTTTTTTCACTGTATTCTAAAAATAAGGGCTATGGTTAAACAAGTGGGTCGAGGTGCTGGTCTTAATCTCACTAGGTAAATCTAGAGTCGTGAATTTGATTCTCACATGGGAGGAAATCCAGTAGGAGTCATGCAAATTGAATAAAATTTGTTGCTCAACATTTTTGATTTTCCTAATTTGTTTACCAGTTACTCCCAAATACAAGGTGAGTTCAAAACTGCAGTAACAAATTTTTTTCGCTCATACTTTCTTTTTGGCCGGGCATTTTAAGTTTGCATTATATCTACATTTTGGCAAAAACAAGTTTTACGTAATTGTATCTAACTCTGTTAATTTTATAGATATCAAAACAAAATAAAACCTGAAATTAACAGAACGATTTGCTCTTGATTTTTGTTTTTGCATTGTGTTATCTAAATATTGAGGAAATTGAAGAAAAAAATCACAAAACTTCTCATTTTACACAATTTTTTTTCTTGTGTAGATTTATTATAGGACTACTTGCTGCAGAAGTTTCAAGCTTGAGAACTTTTTACTTTTTTTTTTTTTTTTTTGTTTTTTTTATATATAAGTTTTCAAATTTTTTTCATTATTGTATTTTTTGCAATATTTAAAGTACAATATCTTTGAGTGAAAAATTATGAGATTAATACAGATATTGGGTCTTTATGATATAAACAAATGATAAAAATTTGGTAACTAAGACTCGACTGGTTCCAGAGTTATAGTGCAACAAAATTGGGCAAAAATTACATTACACGCACACGAAATGTAACCACAGTTACCAGTAAAAATAGATTTACCTAGTATTTATAAGGAAGAACATTTTTTCTTAATTCAGCTGATTAAATTGAGATCATGAAAATTTACACAATGTGTCCTCAATTAACCAAAATAATATAGCATTATAAAGAAGATAAACTATAATATAACTAAACAATTTGTTAGCAGCAAAAAGTGGACTTTATTAATTCAAAATAATATTGTAAAAATGTATACAAATTGTATGGATGCTTAATCATATTGAATTGCTTAATAATTTATCCTTTTTTTTTTTTGTTTGTTGCAGAAAAATCGAGTGACGGAAAAGAAAGTAAGGTAGTCCTCCGTTCTTGCACTTTGGAGAAGCTCAAGGTCTGCGAAAATTTGAACCAAAACCTGAAGGACAAGGGAGCCAGCGAAATTTTCTGCGGCGAGTGCAACAGCGATGAATGCAACGGGAGCTACTCCCTCAGCCCAGCTGCATTCATTCTTCTTCCAGCAATTGCTTTAATCTTGGCAAGGCAGTAAAATGCATTTAATCATTTATCCCAATATATTCCGTCAATACACTGTTTGAGCCTCAGCAAAAGGTTTTAAAATCCTCTAATATACTTAGAAACCTACTTATGTCACACTAATTTTATATACTTTAGGATATTATTATACGATAATATTTTTATGAATGTTTGTATATATTTGCGTAAGGATATTACAACTATTTCATTTCATTATGAACATAGATCTAGATTAGAATTCATTATTATTATACTTGTGATATAAGCATTTTGATTAACACTCACTGAACACAAAATACCTGATTTACATTAGTTTTCCTACTTTACTATTATTTTTTTTAAAATGTAATTCAGTTTATTGATGAGGCTCTTTTTACCTTTATAATTGTTAATTGTGTTAAAGTTTGTAATAAATTGATGTTAAGATATAAATCCCGTCACACAGTATTATCAAAATTACTCTGAACTTTGGTTTACTTTTTGTGTCCTTCAAAACATCTTTCTTATAAACATATATAAGTAAATTTTAGTATGCCCTTCTTAGTGCTAGTTTAGAATTTAAGTAATTTACCAAGAATGTTTGGTGCTTCTGGATGTAAAATAATCTTTGTTAAATATTAATGCCTATTTTAAGGTTTTATTTCCTATAATTATTTTTATTGTAAATATGCCAAAGTAATAGGTCGGAGAGGTTTTTGAATATATTTTATTAGCACAGCGAAAATATTTTGAATCCTTGTTACAATGTTTTCATTCAACATAATTGATGAAATTTGTCACGCATGTGCCTCAACAAGTGTAATAATTCATTGTGACTAATGAGCTTTACTGAGCAGCTTTATTTTATAAAAAAAAATAAAAAAATCCTGGAGCAATAATAGCATTTCATTTTTTATCGAAATAGACATCATAATGTTTTATTTTAATGTATAGAAATTTCATATTACATCATTTTGTATTTTCATATTGCACTATACATAATTATAATTGTAAATCTGACTATTTTCATTCAGTTAATAAAATAATTCCATCTGCAATGATATTTCTAATGACTTATTTTGTGACACCATTCAAACGTACAGTATGTAAGCATTACCTGAATCATCACTTGGATATTGAGAAAAGTCCGTCCCGCAAGGGCTGCGTAAACTAAGCAGATCCTGGTATGACACACTAATGAACAAGAAAATATGAATAGCTCGCTTAATATTTGAGTTACGAAAAAATGCATAGTACAACAATTGTAGACAATTAAACAACAACACAAACAATCATAATAATGGAGATATTTTGAATTTTTGAATCCCCTCTTCTCTAAACATTGTTTTCAGTCTTCAGTAAACATTCACTACTACTAACAGAATTTTTATTCAGAAAGAGAGAATAAAATGAGAAATGTCATTACCAGTGCGTCATTCCAGCACGTGGGAGATCTGATTAGTTCATACAGCCCTGCTTGTTAGTAGATTTCCCTTAGGTGAAATCAACTATCATAAGATGTATTGATTGATCCTAACTAGTAGATGACCAAAATGGGGTCTGTTTAAAATTATATATATATATATATATATATATATTATATATATATAAATATAATATTATATATATACATTTGTCTGTTACTGCTCTGGTCGCAATTTTTTTTTAATTGCTTCCAAACTCGATATATAAGTGTTTCTTGCAAAACTAAAGGTCCAGTTCATTAATGGCGGAAATCGGATAAGTGGGATCGAGGAGGGGGGGGGGGCTTATAGGAGGAATTTCGAAAATCCAAAATTTCTCTGTTGTTTTGAGTCGGATCACAAACTTGTATAGAAGCATTTTTAGTTTTCTGTCTTCAGTAAACCCCCACTCGCACTCATGACAGAATAGCAATATGCTGTTATATCATGAACCACTTTATTCTAAGCATAAATACCAAATATTGTTTTCAAGAGACATTTATTATGCGATACACGCAAATTTGTTGTATGGTGATGACATCAATTGAGATTTTACATTCTTAATCGTTTCAGTCAACACTAAAGATCAAATTTCTTATTGGCTGAAATTGGTCATGAAATTGAGGGGGTTTAGAAGGGGGATTCAAAAATTTAAAATATTCAATAATATTATTGTTAAGCTATTGATGCCCTACAATTGTTCTTCTATACATTTATTCCTTACTCAAATATTAAGCAAGTTATTTGCACTTTCTTGTTTTCACTCTTCAGTAAACACACACTACTACTCAGGGAATTTTTTCTTAGGTACAGATAATGTATGGTGAAATGACATTACCAGTGTGTCATTCCATCAAATGGGAAATATGCTCAGCATACACAGCCCTAGTATAAATAAAGGCATTTTATTGTAGAATCAGTACATTGAAGGGTTTGGGAAAATGATTAAACAGATAACTTTGGATAAAAACTTCTATTTGAAAAGGCAGCTACAATACAAGACGACATGTTGTGATAGACTACAACAATTTTCGCCAGAGTGCTCTCTCTGTTCCCAGGACCAATGCCTGCTATATTTGATTGGAAATATTGATCACAAAATAACCAACACTTCCCCTTGAGCGATATTTCCAAAAACAATACAATTTACTTTGTAAAACAATACAATTTACTTTATAAGTCCAAAACACTTGAAAAAATATTCATGTTTTTCCCTACTTAAAGTTTTATTCAAAATATAAGAGATCATTTCTTCATTTTTTTTTTTTTTCTTTTGTCATTTTTCTTCTTGGAGATTTCTTCTTCTTTTTCCTTTGGTTTTTTTTTTTTTGCTTTTTTTTTTGGTAATTTCCCTGTGGGCATTTTCTTAAACGAATTCAGTTCGTCTTCCATCGCCAATCTCCATTGCTTGGAGTACGGACCTTTGAGCGCCTCATCTGCGGTCAATGGTTCTTCAATGGGGTTCAGTGCAGCTAGATATGTAACGAAATCACTCATATCTTTTGGTTTCGGCACACGTCTGGATCGTCGAACCTGTGGTGAATTCTCCTCCTGGATATCTGGCTCGCTAGAGACAGATCCTGGCCTGAATCATCAGAATCAGTCTGATGTCGTATCCTGATTCCGTATTCTCATCAGAAACGTCCTCTTGTGAATTGGTTGTATCCTGGAGAGCAGGCGGCTCATCCACATCTAAAAATACCGACGTAGTAGGCAGCTGTCGAGGCTTATGTCTTTCTTGGTTTGAAGTTTCAAGAAAAACAACATCTCGACTCATAGTAACCTTCTTCGTTTCAGGATCAATTAATCGATACCCTTTGATTTCCTCTGAGTATCCGACAAAAATGTATTTTGCCGATTTAGGATCCCATTTTCTTCGGATTTCCTTGGGAACCTGTGCCATAGCCGGACATCTAAAAATCCTCAAGTGAGACATATCAGGCCTCTTACCATACCACGCTTCATATGGAGTCCTCCCGACAACAGCCTTTGTCGGTGCGCGATTGTTGAGGTAAACGGCTGTAGAAACAGCTTCTGCCCAATAGCTTTTGGGCAAACCAGCATCCTGTAACATAGTGCGAGCCTTCTCCACAATGGATCTGTTGGCTCGTTCAGCCACTCCGTTACTCTGTGGCGAGTACCTAACGGTCAGTTGATGCCTGATTCCTGCAGAAATAAGTCCAGCTTTGAACTTTGAGTTGACGAACTCAGTCCCATTGTCAGACCTCACACACTTGATTTTCTTCCCTGTCTGAGTTTCAACCAGAGCCCGAAATTCAGCAAAAATATCACTCACTTTGTTCTTTTCTGAAAGAAAATACACGAATGTGTAACGAGAGAAGTCGTCAATTAAGGTGAAAAAATATTTACTTCCACCTATGGATCGCTACCTTTGCTCGGCTGTTTCTTGCTCTGAAGGGTTGTCGAGCATGCTTCCCTAATAAGCAGACTTCACATGTATAATCATTTGGTGTTATTTTATCAATACCTGTACACATGTATTGAAGTAGGTTCATCCTCTTCCTGGAAAGATGTCCTAAACGTCGATGCATTAGGGAACCTGCATCTTCAGCGAAATAGGTAGGTAATATTCTGTCCTTCATGGTATCAAGCTTGTAGATCCCATTCTTCCTTTTAGCTGTGGCTAATACTTCACCATTAGGGTCAATAACCTTTCCCATTTCTTTGGTGAATATGACCGAATGTCCCTTATCAGTAATTTTGCTGACTGATAATAGGTTAGCACCTATACCTGGCACGTAATGTACATCATGCGCTACAACGCTATCAGCCTGTCCATTAACTATCAGTGAAATGTTGGTTGTACCAACAGCCTGAGCAGATAAATTTACATTATTTATTGTCGTAATTTTTAAATCTGAATCACCAGATACATTGTCTAGTATATCTATGTCATTGACTAGGTGAGAACTGCAACCTGAGTCAAGAAAAAAATCTACACTGTTGCTAGTGTCATTAGGTCTAGACATGTAAGCAAAAAGTGCTTTACCTTTGGGTTTTCCTTGATTTGAATTTTCAGTAGAATCTTGTTTCTTACGATCTTGGGTCTCCATCTTCTTGGTACGGCACTGTGAAGCATAATGTCCCCTTTTGTGACATGCATAACACTCAATTTTATGTTTTCCTTTGCCTTTGGAACCCTTCCCCTGGGAGAACAATGCTGTCTCACTACTGGGTGTATGTGAATGTGCGGGAGTCTTCACATCCTGGAGAATTTTTACTTTAATCGAGTCTCCTGTGATTTTCAGTCCCGAGCTCTCTAAACCCATGATCATTGGCTTGTATTCATCAGACAAGCCCGCCAATAAAATTGTCCCGAGCCACTCATCATCCACTTTGAAGCCAATATCAGTGAGCCTCTGTGATGTTGACATAATTTTATTGACATATTCTTCAACTGAAGAACAGTTTTTCTAGTCTGGTCGTTATCAATGATCTCAAAAGACCTACCTTCCTGGTAAGGCCATTGTCCTCGAATGCAGTCTTCAAGTTGTCCCAAGCCTCCTTGGCTGTAGATGCACTTTCTATGTGTGGGAACACAATTGGATCGATAATAAGTACTATTTTTGAAAAAGCTTTCCGATCTTTTGCTAAAATGTTCTCTTCTTTCTGCGTCGTAGCAGCGCCTTCTAACTTGGGAACAACGATTGATCCATCGACCACACGCCACAAATCGTCAAGATTCAAATATGCCTTAGCTGCAAATTTCCACGAAGCGTAATTTTGTCTGCCGAGAAGTTTCTCAACCGGTGGAGGGTGGTTTGATGCCATGATGAAAAAAAATTCAGCGAAAAAATCAACTGTTCACAACCTAACCTCACTGCACATGGGGACAACACACGAGATTTACACTTTTCATGAAGTTTTTCGATCGAATCTATACTTTTTCTCGATAGAAAACGATTTAAGCAATCACTGGGCCCATAACCTGAAGGGTTTGGGAAAATGATTAAGCAGATAACTTTGGATAAAAACTTCTATTTGAAAAGGCAGCTACAATACAAGACAACATGGTGTGGTAGACTACAACAATTCCCGCCAGAGTGCTCTCTCTGTTCCCAGGACCAATGCCTGCTATATTTGATTGGAAATATTGATCACAAAATAACCAACCTCATTAAAGGTACAAACATCTGTATTCCACAATATAGAAACTACATAGATTAAACGTATCATACATTTCATCTCAATAAGAGCCAGTAAATCTAACATCTCTTTTATTCTTATTCATTTCTTTGGAAACTAACTTATATATTAAGTTGTGTATGTTATGTGTGCCGTGCATATGTTTATATATATATATATATATAATATATATATATATATATATATATAATATAATATACTTGTCTTCCTCATAGACCAGGGAAAATAGATGGATAAGCCGAGAAAAGATTGGTGAGCGCCACAGCTCCAAAATAATTGGCTCCCAAGAGCTAACCAAACTGAAGGCTAAAAGTTAGTTAGTGGTAGATACCCAAGCCACTTAGTTACGTTGCCAAACATTACTAAAATGCAATAATTAGTTATTGCCAAGCTGTGATATAAAGTATTTAAGGGGTTCAGGTTAGCCTCGTGAGTTAAAGCATTGACCTTAATGTCACATGGTAAACCTAGAATCGCGAGTTCGATCTGCCTGGTCAATAGGAATTTATTTAGTGACAGACTTATTAAACAAAATCCTTATTCCATCCTGGCTAGAAAAGGGTGGTAACCTGTATATAACCCATCCCAATTAGTCATAGTGGCAAACAGTGAACGTTAATAAATAATAATAATGGCATGTTTATATCCAGATTGATTTTCTTCTATTACTTACACTTATTTAATGATGTCAATATTCTAACTCAAATTTAGAGCTAATAATTAGTTGATTCATGTTTATTCATTTTATTTTGTTGGGGAGCTGGCTTAGCATGCAATCTAATTTAATTACTGTGCTCATGCATATTACAAGACTTAAATTTACTTAAAATTAATTTTAAAGAATATATGACAACCGTATAAGTTATTCGACAAAGTTTTTTATGAACTGAGTGATTTTTTTATTAACAGTGAATAATGTAAGTCTAAGAGTTAACAGACGTTAAACATCACTGAAGGAAATAAATGAAAAGGGGACATTTAGTACAAGCCATATATTATTGAATTCACCTGACAACTACATTAGGTAAGTGCTAATAACTTATTTACTACCAAATTTCAGGACAGAATTCATCATCGCAGATCTCAAAAATCTTTAAAATCATTGACAAAGTTTGTGTGAAACAAGGTTTTATTGCCAGGCTTTTGATTTATAGTAATAACTTTTCTTCTGACGAAATATTGATGAAAACCACTAAGAATGGCGAGTCTGAACAAAGAAAGCTGAAACTTCAAAATTATTTGGAATATCCTTTACCAGACAGGAAAAAAAACAATTACTGTAAAAAATATGAATATAAAATATTGTTGCGAAAATTAAATAGATGAATAATCCTTCAGAGAGAGAGAGAGAGAGAGTCGCGTATTTGGAAAGGCGGCGTAGATCAAAGAGATCGAGACGCTACTGGGCTCGTCCCGCCTAGTCTGGAATGAACTAGAACATTCCCCTTTGATCTATGCCGACCACCTATATATAAGGCACCAGCAAGCTGCGAGTGAGTCAGTTTTATGCTCAGCGATCTTGATGTTCACATCAGTGCTACAGTGCGACTTAGTACAGTGCGGTAAAGTGTTTTTATAAGAAGAACAATGTTGTGCCGTGACTGTAAGTAACAGTTTAGTGCCGTATTTAAGACAGTGCAGTGCCGCGAAGTAGAAGACAGTGCAGTGCCGCGAAGCAAAGGACAGTGCAGTGCCGTCTTGTTGTGAATTTCAGTGAATTGTTGGACTGTGTAATCTGAAGAACTATTTACTATATCTAGTCTATACTGTAATTAGTAATTATGAATCAGGAATAAGTTTATTGTGCATTATCTAAATAAATTGTGCAGTGATAAAAACTGTGAAACTTGCGAGTATTTAATTTTAGCAATTCCAAGAAAACTCTTATTAAGAACGAAGAGGTGGGGGGGGGGGTACAAAAACGTAACAATATTTTGCAAGTATATCGTACAATAATGGTTCTTTTTTATGTGGCATGAGTAGAAGTGGGGGTTTACTGAGGGCTGAAAACAGATAAATGCAAATATCTCGGTTAATATTCAAGATAGAGAATAAATGTATAAACAATATTGGTTCTATACAATTTTTCGAGCGAACGTATAGTAACGGAGAGACTTTGAATTTTCAAAATTCTTTCCCTATAACCCCCCCCCTCCCACCCGTCTGATTTCTGCTGTAAAGGAACTTGATCTTTAGTTTTGCATTATACGACCTCAATAGCTGATTTCTCTTGAGGGAAATCTGTCAATACATGTCAGGTGCAGTTAAAAACACCCTTTTTGATCTAAGGAGATGTTAATGCCTCCAAAATCAAATAAAGAAATCTCCAAAATCAAATCAAAAATGAAATCAACATCAACACATTTCTGAACAATATGACCTAATCGCACTTAACAGGGCTAACTTATTTATGCTCAAGTTTAGGAACTCTTACAAACATTCAAGAGACATTATGCACACACAATGCAAGTGCAAGTGCTTCTTTATACTCACATTTTTCAAGCACACGTACTGATATGCATGAAGGTGTTCATTTCCTAATTTACTTAAAAACTAACACTAATACTCCTTTATTAAGAAATATAGCGAAATACAATACTAAGAAAACAGACTTGAGCTCATATAAGAACAATATTACAAGCAAACTGAATTTGTCCACTGTACAATTTGTCGATTGCTGACCTCAACCATTATTAAAGCAGATAACAATAGTATTACTAAGGCCACAACAACATATGTACTAGAAATATACTGTTCTCTGAAGGAATGGTAAATGTAAAGTAGCTGTCAATGATCAGAAAAGAGCTATCAACTCAGTCCAGAGAGAACCAATGGATTTTCATCTTATTGATTATAAAAGAAAGAAAGTGAAAGAACAGTGTGTCATAGAAAAGTCTGAGAAGAAACATAGGGAAGATATTGTATTAGGTACCAACATACCCTCTTCCAAAACTGACATCTGGAGTAAAGTCAACTTAATAAAATATAAAAAATATCGAACCCCAGTGACTGAACTAGAACACAATAACTAAATTATTATTGACTAACTTATGATACCTAATATTTTTGGAATTCACCACAGTAAGATCCACTAAGCAAAATTATACGTTCAGGCATTTGAAGAATACCAAACCTGTACTGAAAACAGTATCTTACAAGTAACTGAAAATCATGAATATCCATTAAATGGCCCAGTCACTTTAGTACTTATACATCCTTTAACCAACCTTAAGACATCACCAGGTTTAGACAATATCAATTATGACATGCTTCAAAATCTACCTGAAAATGGCCTTACTGTCTTTCTTGACCTTCTTAACTAGATGTATGAAAGTGTTACCTATCCTCATTCATGAAATGAAGCCATTCTCATTCCAATATTAAAGCGTGGCAAAGATAAAAAACAAGCTTCTAGCTATCGCCTGATCTCATTGACCAGCTGTACCTCCAAGATCATTGAGAAATATATAAACAAAAATTATTATGGTTCCTTGAAACTCAAAACATCCTACCTTCCTATGAATGTGGATTTAGACCGGCACACACTGCTATCCACCACATAGCCAGAATTGAAAGTGATATTTTAAATGCTTTCTTAATGAAACAATCTATCTTAGCTGTATCCATTTATCTCAAGAAGGCATATGACAGAGTATAGAGAAGGCTAATTATCACAGTTCATGGGGAGTTCAACGCAAAACTATTTCATTTCTTAAAAAATTCTTCCACAATGAACTTTCGAGGTAAGGATTGGTACTGCTTTATCCGACACATTCTCTCAGGATAATGGAGTGCCTCAAGGAGGTGTACTGAGCACAAAATTATTCATTATTCCTGTAAATTCAGTCATTCAATATATATCCCAAGAAGAATCTTGCTGCATGTATGCTGGTGTTCTGATAACTTACCATACACTCTCCAATATTATGATGCACAACACCATATACCGTACAGTCAACTGTAAATTGATTAAAATAGTGGTGTTTAAATACTGGTTACAAATTTCCAAAGGAGAAAACAAAATATACTTCCTTCACCAAAAATGGGCTATCACTAAACCATATTTAATTATACATAATACAACCACAAAAGATACAAATACTTGACAATTTTTAGGACTCAGAATAGCCAAAAAATTAACATAGTTACCACATTTATAAAACCTCCTTAAAAAATGCAAGGAACCCTTGAATTTGTTCAGGATACTTTTTGCTCAGATTTTCAATGCTTACATTCTTCTGTCATGCCTTCACCAGGTCATTGCTGGATTACAGCTGTACTGCTTATTCTTCTGCCAGCTGCAGTGCACTAAAACTTCTTGACACAATTCACTACACAGGACTTAGAGTCACCACTGGGGCTTCAGATCAAGCCCCACTGGCATTTTATGTGTTGAAGCTGAAGAATCCCTACTGACGTATAGAAGGCAAATGCTGTTTTCAATTGTTATCCCACTCAAAGCCATTAGGCAAAATTTCTGCACTTTTAGCGGGTTTCATGATTTTTGAAAAAATTCCTCAAATGTCCATCAATCCTACCCGACAAACTTGAGGTCCGTATATATATTATATATATATATATATATATATATATATATCTTGTCTGATACTGCTCTAGTGGTCGTACTTTTTGTTTAATGATTACCAAACTCGATATATAAGCTTTTACTATAAGTATAACTAAAGATCTAGTTCGTTAACAGCTGAAATTGGACAGGGGGAGGAGGTTTAGAAGGGGAATTTTGAAAATTTGAAATATCTCTGTTATTATAAGTCAGATCGAAAAATTAAATCACCTATAAATGTTGTAATATAAATATTTTCTCTTAACCGAGATATTGTGATTATTTTGTTTTTAGCCTTAAGTAAAACCCCACTCCTACTCATGTTATATTAACTGTAAGCTGTTTTATGATGCATTACTTTTTTCTAATCTTAAATACCAAATATTGTTTTAAAGAGCCATTTATTATGCGAGATACACACAAATTTGTTGGTGATGATGTCATCAATTAAAATTTTATGTTCTAACTCAAAAATGTTAATTTGATCTATACCATATTCAGTTAACACTAAAGAAATTGCAAAAAGTGGACGTTAATAACTAAAGATCATATTGTTATTTGGACCTGGAATAGTGGGGGTCTAGAGGGGGGAATTTGAAAATTCAAAATATTTTCATTATTATTAGTCAAATTGTAAAATGTTATAGGAACAATCTTATTAAAATATTGATGGCCTACAATTGTTCTTCTATAAATTTCTTTCTTGCTCAAGTTTTCATTGAGTTATTCATAGTTTATGTTTTACATAGAAATAGAGAATATTCGGTGAGATGAGGTTGCAAGTATGCTATACTAGTATGTGGGAAATCTGCTTAGTTTACGGAGCCACTTCGTGACAGACTTTTTTGTCTGGATTTGATCTATGCGTTCTTTTTGTGTTCCATTTTTGTAATTTTTGTTTTACTCATTCCCCTCCACCTCTTTTAAGAAAAGTCAATCACCAGAGTCACAGAGCTCTATATAAAAATAATAATAAGTAATATAGGCTAATCAGGTTATATACAGATTATTACTTTTTCAGAGAGAATTTTATTTGGCCAGTCGATCAATAAATAAATTTCCCTTCACATGCAGTAGTCAAGCTTATGTTTCAGGTTTAGTATAGACTTTAAGACCAAAGCCTTTTCACAAATGTCTAACTGAAGCCCTAATTATGGACAAAACTGAACCAATTACAGTTTCAAATTAAACAATATAATATTTATACAAAATAAAAACATTTTATTTAATTTTTTCTATTACAACTTTGCTTAAAATATTCAGTCTTTTCTCTCTTGCCACTTTCAAGTCAATTCAATCCTTGCAGCATTGTTTACACGATTCTGGTGATTATCTTATACAATTATATTGCCATAATTTGGATTGTAGTGTATTTCCACCGAGTGCAAGTACTCTCCACATTCTTATAACAGATGTCGTTCTGAAATATAGGAAACAAAGAATTTGAAACAACATAAGAGAAAAAAAAAAACAAAAAAATTACAGATAACTTGCTTAATATTTGAGCTACAAAAAGATGTAAGGACAATTGCTGAGCATCAAAAGTTTAACAATGGGTACAACCTACAGGATATGACATCTCATAAGAGTAATCGGTTACATGGAGTCACAGTGGGAGCAATGAATATATTTTGCTATTTTTATTTTAATGAAACCTTCCATAGTTATACGTTTCACTGATGAGTGTGTGTGTGTGTGTGTGTGTTTGTGTATGTATCCGTGCATGATGCTTAAGAAATCACTCTGTTTTGTTTCGTATTTGGTTTCGGTGGGACCTTGAAGGTAGTATCACCAAATAAATATTGCAAGTCAACCTTTTTTTCCATCTTTACATTCTTGTTTGAAGCAAATGAAGTCTTTTAATAGCAAAAGAAATTAGTTTTCAGTTTTAAACAGAATTATCCATATCATCCTGAAATTTCATATTTGTGTACTGTTGTGCTTTTTTGATCAAAATTTCCAAGGGGGAGCATGTGTAAAATAGGAATAGATTGGAAAGAGAGAAAGTTAACTTGGAATTATTACAAAAAATTGAGAGCACAAATCATTATTAATGAATGTGAAAAGGAAGCTAGAATTAAGAAAGGTGTAAGTTTATGATTCTCTGTCACCTTATCTGTTCAATGTGTTTATTGAAGAGGCAATAATGAAAATGAAAATGAAAGAAACGACCAAAGGCATACAGATTAACGGTAAATCCATTCATTGCAGATGATAATGCGCTGGTGACAATGTCCTAAGTAGAGATGGATAGAATGCTGCAAGTCCTAAAGGACACCCGGCATCAGTTTAAACTCAAAATAAATGCACATAAAACAAAAATTTTGGTTGTAGAGAAGAAAGAAAGCCAAGGAAATATAAATATTAGAATTGGAAACAATGTGCTTGAAAAAATGAAGGAATTTTACCACTTAGGAAGCATCATCACTGAGCACAATGATATTAGAGGTGAAGTTGTTAGAAGAATAGCAGTTGCTGAACAAGCCTTCCAAAGCAAAAGAAGCATTTTAACTAATAAGCATATAAGCATCGATACCAAAAAAATGTTTGCTAGGTCGTTTGGAGTGTGCTGCTTTACGGGAGTGAAAGTTAGACTTTGTACAAAAGGGAATATAATAGGTGGAAGTGAAATTTGGATCTGACATAGAATCACTAGAACAAGTTGGACTCATAAAAAATCCAACGTGGAAATTCTAAATGAGGTAAGTGAGAGCAAGTCTTTTCAAGGCCATGGAAAAAAAAGGAGAGTGAAACTTCTTGGGCATAACATAAGGCACAACGGCTTCATTACAAATATAATTGAAGGTTGAGGGCATAGGGGAAGAGGAAGCCCTAGAAAATCCTATTTTGTAGACATCAAGCATCTTATAGATTTGGGTAAGTATAAAAATAAGAAAATAGCAGTTTCCGAAAGAACACAATGCTTGCAACTACAAGGCATAGCCTTTTGATCATGATGATAAGCACTCATATATACCTCTACTTGCCTGTATAAATAAATATGTATGTTTTCAGTCCTCTTATTACAGTAGAAAATATGTTTATCAATAAGCTTTCTAAACCTCTGTTTGAAAAATATTTTTAAAAGTAATTTTGTTTGTCATTCCTAATGGATGGACATGAGGTCTCTTTTCTTTAATTTTTTTAATTTACTTCAAGTGTTAAAGAAACACTTCAGTAACAGCCAAAATAAATATATTTAGCAAGACAAAGAAATGTTAAGAAAAGGAAAAGGATATAGTGATGTAGGAACGGTTGATAACGGTATATTTTTGACTAAATGTGTGGATAACTGTTCAAATTTTATAGGCATTGGAAATGAAGATGCGGTCTAACGATGGGACAAAATGGAGAAAACTACATTAAAATTAACAGAAATTATAAAAGAGTATAACAGCTCAATGGGTGGGGTTAATCTGCAAGACGAACTGATAAGTTTATACAGAACTTTCATAAGTTCCACGAAATTGACATTAAGAATAATAACCAATGTCATTGGCATGCCCATTGCCAACGGTTGGCTTGAATATAGTAGAAACTGTTGAAGTTTAGTAACAAAAGAAAAGAAAATTTTAGTAGTATTGAACTTTAAAATGATTATTGCTGAAAGCCTAGTAAATTCAACAAAAAACATAAGAAAAGGAGGAAGTTGAAGAAATAACAAACATGTAGAGGGACAAAGCTCGGCCAGAAGTAAGGCCTAATGAAATTATTAGAAATGATGGCATGGATCACTTTCCAGACATCGACAAAATGAAAGAATCTATTAGATGTAAAATGAAAGGATGTACAGGAATACCAGATTCTCTTTTACTAAATGTAAGTGCCACTTGTGTATTACAATAAATCGAAACAACACATTACAAACAATTTCAAAATTAGTTATATTAATTAATTTTAATTCTCTGTATATATTTATTTTGTAAAGTACAACTCTGAATTACCCGAAAAAAAACATTTAGGAATAATAAAAAGTATAAGTCTCAATATCATTTCATTACATATCCCTTATTTAGCTATTCTTCAATCTTTGTAAATTCAGGTCATATTGAGACCTGATGTCCATTACAATGGGCACACATCTAAAATTCAATAAAAAAGAAAATATAACAAAGGGGTAAATAATTTTTCCCGGTATAATTTCAGCACAGAAGGCCTAAAAATGATTATTTCTTGCTTTAATTTTGAGTTGGGTCTGAAGGGGTTAAAAAAAGTTAGGGAAAAAATGTTTTAGTTCAGTGTACTAGAAGTGAAGCTTAAACAAATTATATCCAATAGGGGTAAAGATATCTAAGAGGGTTGGGCAGGAAGATAACAATTCAGTCTTCTATAACTTACAATTAGACGTTTGGTAATTGAAAAATTCAAAACCATGCATTTCTAAAGATCCTTAACCCTTTAATGAGAGCCTTCCTGTGGTGCATTTCAATATGTGGGACTTCGAATACATTTTTTGAAGCCACCTACATTTTAGTCCCAAATTCAAGGGTAACAGGAACTTTAGGTTATTAAAAACAATCGAGAAATATATACAAATTCTGTGAATTTGTGCCTACTCATTATTATTACTATTCATTAACGTCCACATTATGCTACTACCATGGCTGATTGGGACGAGTTATCTACAAGTTACCACCCTTTTCTAGCCTGGATGGAACTAAGGATTTTATTTAATGAATTGGTTACTAAATAAATTCCCATAGCCCAGTGGGAATCGAACTCATCATTCTAGGCTAAGACAGATTGATGGGCAGACAGAGTGGCAAAACTATAAGCATCCTTTTTGAAGACAAAAGGCCCTGAAAAGGATGTATGAATATTCACTTTATCCATTATATATAAGTAATGACCAGGCAACAGTCAGGGGTAAGTTTTTGTCAAGAAATGATTCAAAACACGATGAAATGACATCTACACTGAACATTCATTTGACCACAAAATAAAATCATATGCTAAAAAATCCATTGACTTGGAATAACATAAAAATTGCACTGGCACAGTTGTCATTAACAGGGAAGTCGCCAGTATTGGCATTAATGAACAGCAGCAGGGGGTCACAAGAAACCATTTACTATGACTTTGTCTTGTTCCTTTAAATGAGATAGTCTAACAACAAAGGTGTTGGGCAGAGGTACTCAACAAAAGGGAGTGGATTCCACCTCCTATTCATGGGAGGAGATTCTTTGGAGGAGGCTGCCCCTTGAAACATGCTACCTTGACAATTGGTAAAACTTTATCAAGCCTATGTGTGCTTATGGCAACTTAATAAGAATAACCAATCCCATCTGATGCCATCATACTTTTTATTTTATTTTATTTGGTTTGTGCCCCACATCGATGGTGATTGTCAAGATCTCTATTAACGGGTAGTTAGAGTAATATATTTATTCCTTCATGTACACATTGGTTGTACTTTATTTATATAGTATGGAAAATATTCCTTAAATACTGCTGAGTGTTACTCATATCCATGCTTTGCCTGAATGAATATAATAAAGGTAATCCCCTTTAAATCTCTTTAAGTATGCTGTAGACCTATTCTATTTTATACTATAGGTATTTGTAAATGTTTATATGTTTTAGATATGTTTGAATTTGTGGAATATTTTGGCCGCTGTCAGTTAATAGTTCTGTCATATCATTGGGTAAGTCAAGGTTTTTTTGTTGGATGTAGTCTGTCAGTATTTGTTTTATCGTTAGGTGCTTGTTGCAGTATTTGCATATAGGGTTATCAGTCCTTGTCATTAAGTGTCTATGTGTCAGGTATGTGTGGTCAATCCTGAGTCTGGCAAGAACTACTTCCTCCCGTCTAGTACTCCTATGGCTCGATGGCCACTCCTTAATAGTGCTTTTGATACTGTGGAGGTGGTTCTTTACTTCCATCCATTCTAATTGCCATTTGTGCCATCATACTTGAACAACCTTCATTCATGATAGCCATGTGTCAAAGGCCGAGCTCTTTTTACCAGATTTCCGTTAAAGGAAATCAGCTATTGAGGTTGTACACATGAAGGGATATTTGAAAATTTTCTTCAAACGAACATTGATCCTACATAGGAGATGACGAAAATGAGATCCGTTCAATATATATACCCCTCCTTACAATTACCCCTTCTACTACTCGTTTTTTTTTTACATAGAAATAGGGGATATGTTGTAATATGAGATGACAAGCATGTTATACCAGCACATCTGCTTAGTTTACGCAGCCTCTGCATTACGGACTTTATCTTAGCTCTGAGGAGGGAGGAGAGATTTAATATAACAAAATGAGCACTTATTACATGTAATAAAAAATCGTGTAAGAAACTAAACTTACATGTCCATGATGATATAAAGTTTTTAGAAACACGTTTCTGTGACTGCAGTCACCAACAAACACTAAAACATCTCTTGAATATAATTACGTTTGCTTTTTGGAGCAACTCTTCAACCCCATCGCCCGTTTTAACGGAGCACTCCAAATATTCTTGGGCGCCAATTCTCTTTGCCATGGCGCTCCCTTCAGCGTATTCCACATAGTCGCCTATCCCCCTTCTCAAATCCTTCTTGTTCCCTACGAGTATGAGAGGAACATGGGGGCAGTAGTCGGAGACTTCCGGATACCACTGGAGGAACACATTGTCGAGGGTGTTCCTGTCGGAAATGTCGAACACTATGATGATAGCAAGGGCTTCCGGGTATGCCAGCTTCCTCAGATGCGCCCAATCCTCTTGCCCAGACGTATCCCAGATCAGGAGATGTCTTGTTCGTCCCCTCACCTTCACCGCGAGAGAGTAAGTATCCATGATAGTCGGCCTATAAGACTCACATACAGACTTTTTTTTAAAGCACTGAACTATTGAAGATTTGCCAACAAATCCATCTCCGATAATTGTAAGTGTTTTCCTGTCCATTTTAAATCACAAACACTGCTAACATAAATAAGAATAGAATTAGCCTACCGCCCTTTAAATCAGAGAACATGAATATTTACGCCGCCATAGTTTGAAGATACAACCAAGAATGTTCGCATTGTTATAATGAAATATTCGGTTTTCTTATCTTATCTGAAACTAAGTGCACTCACAGATAGATTACAAGAATGGGGTTTTCTCATTAAAAAGAGAGTCATTTCTAGGTATTTATCTTTTCATTCTTGTCTGAATACCGAAGTCTCTGTAATCAAATGATACTCAAAGCAATAACCCCCACCCAGCGTGGCGACAATGGAGAAACCATTCGCGCTAAACTACTAGATTCATCAGTAAGTTTACTTTTTGTACATTAGCCCAAAATATAATCAGCAATTCAGGTTCTGCGTTTGGCGCGATTGTACAAAATCTTCAAATCTCAACCAATCCTAGCTGCTATAAGACGAAAAATCCGTTAAGCAGGGATTACGTAACGTAAGCATATTTCCCCAAGTGCTACAAAGACACTTGTTATTAATTTCTCTATTTCTATGTAGAAAACCGTTGAATAAAAGTGTTATGGGGGGGGGGTTAATAAAGGCTAAAAATAAGAATGTACAAATAACTCGCTTAATACTTGAGTTACGAAAAAATGTATAGAACAACAGTTGTAGAGTATAGATAGCTTCAAAAGATTTGTTATATACCATTTTCCGATTCTACTCATAATAGCTGGAACTGCGGACACAGATATCATAATTTACACTGACTCTCTTAGCTCTATACTCATCTCGTACATATTACACATAATCCAAGCATTAAACGAAAGAATAACTTGTACTAGTTAATCTAGACCAGGGGTCTCCAAACATTCCAGCCTTAGGGTCATACTGATCACACCAGTAAGTTCCGAGGGCCAAAACCATATTATCATTGATACTGACATTGAAACCCTAGCCCCGGAACTTGAAATGGAAATGATTGATCTACAGTGCAGTGATATAATTAAGAACAAATATCAAAACTCATTTTTGTTGAAATTTTAAAGAGTCCTCCACTGACACAATTTGATAATTTGCATAAATTTGTTCGTGGGCTATTTTCTGTTTTTGGTACTATTTATTTGTGTGAGAAGACCTCCAAAATGAAGTACACAAAAAATGTTTACTGATCTAAATTAACTGATGAGTATCTTAAATCTCATTTAATAATTGGTACAAGTAAAATTAGTACATAACTACAAACTATTGTCAGTGGAAAATCTCAATTACATAAATCTCATTAGTATTTCATATGTCATTATGCTTGTTATAAGTTATGTTTTTATTTAAAATGTATAAAATGTTAGTTGGATTCATTTCAATAATTTGTTAGTTATTATATACTGAAGTTAAATTTTCTGCATATTATACATGTCTTTACTCATTACAATTCTGTGCTTCTTTACCCAACTTTCAAAAACAATAACAATAAGCCTACCACAATGTTATGAGTAGTTAGCCCATGACCATATCAATGTAGATGTCATATTAATAATTATTCAACATAAAATTAGAATACTTCAGTAAACTAAATTTAATTTGCTATAAAAAAATATGTTCTCTAAAAGGAGTTTTCAAGTATGCTAGCTCTCCGCGGGCCGGACAAAATCTGTCCGCGGGCCGGATGTGGCCCTCGGGCCGTAGTTTGGAGACCCCTGGTCTAGACAAAGCACACACAAGTAGACGAAGTTGCCAAATATATTTAGCAAAAAACAACTAGCAACACATATTGTGCACACCAGTATATTAAAAGCCAAGCAAAAAATGTCATTCTCAATTAATGTTAGAAACGTTTGATTCCCACTAATGACATCAAACTTCGAAAACTTAAACTTATACTTCGTGAATAGCCTTCCTCAAAATGGATATTTGATCCTTTAAGAGAAAAAATGCACCAATAATAAATATAAATTGAAATGAGAAAGGCACCTTTTAGCAGATTTCCCTTGAGGGAAATCAGCTATTGAGGTCGTACTCATGACGGGAGTTTCAAAAAATTCTTGAAATGTCCATCGATCCTACCAAGGAGAGAACGAAAATAATGTCAGTCCAAAATTATTATATATATATATATATATATATATATATATATATATATATATATATATACGTATATCTGTTAACGCTCCAGCGTTCGCAATTTTTGTCAAATCGTTACCAAACTCGACATTTAAACGTTTTATGTAAAAATAATGATCATGTTCGTTAACGGAAATGAAAAAGTTTATTTCACCTAAACCATTCTAGATACTTAGACGTTTCAGTCAACACTGAAGATCAGATTTGTTATTGGCTGAAGCCGGACTGTGAATAGTAATGGTTTAGAGGCAGTGGGGAATTTGAAAATTCAAAATATCTGCATTATTATGAGTCGGATCATAAAATGTTATAGAACCAATCTTTTGTACATTCTTGTTTTCTACCTTCAGTAATGCCACCCCCCTTATACTCTCCCTCAAGGGAAATCTGCTATTGAGGTCGTACTTTTTTTTCATATAAATAGAGAATACGGGGTGATATGTGATCACAAGTGCTATACCAGCACTTGGGAAATCTGCATAGTTTACGCAGCCCTTTGTAGTTTTAGCAGGTTTCCCTTAAGAGAAATCAGCTATTGAGATCGTACTCATGACGCGAGTTTCGAAAAATTTCTTCAAATGTCCATCGACCCTACCCAGGATATGACGAACATGAGGTCCGTTCAAAAGTTTATATACACACACACATATATATTTGTTTTTATATATATATATATATATATATATATATATATATATATATATATATATATATATATATATATGTATTATATTATATGTCTGTTAACGCTCTAGCGGTCGCAGTTTTTGTTTGATCGTTACCAAACTCGGAATTTAATCGTTTTACGTAAAAAGGAAGATCAAGTTCGTTAATGGCTGAAATCGGACCAGTGGGAGGGGGGGGGGGTTTAGAGGGGGATTTTTGAAAATTCGAAATATCTCCGTTATTATGCGTCGGATCGAATAATTATATGAATCAATTTTGTTGGACATTAAATTTACTATAAATATCGTTCTATACATTTATTCTCTATCTTGAATATTAACCGAGATATTTGCATTTGTATTCTGTGCGTGGTCGGCAGGAGTCGGCTGTTCGGTACTTTCAGAAGAGAGCTCTGGCGGGCGTTTTCGTAACTGTTCGTCCCTCGTGAATAAGTTTAGAGATCCCTTACTAGTACACTTGTTATTGGGCAGATTTATCTATTGTAAAACTACACGTGGGAAATCTTCCTAGCTTACGCAGCCCCTGCGTGACGGACTTTCGTATTATAGGGTAATATCAATAGACGAAACGTAAATAGAAATCTAGGCCTATCGACTGACACCTGTATATGGAAAGCCTATTGTGTCAGACAGAGAGATAGAAGAGAGAGTAATGTCTCTTTGAATATGGCAAAAGGAATCCAGCGGAAAAACGTCCCTGCATGTAGGGCGCCTTTATAAAAAAAAAAAATATCCCCGCAAACTACAAATGACTCCATTAGCTTACTATTAGAAGAGGCTTTCCCCCACTACAATGATGGCCAGAGGAGCGTGGCGACCCGGGCCGATTCACGGCCTGCCATTTTCACTCTTGCCCCACACAACGGACTCTAAAGGGATTTTTTTATTTCCCTCTCTCCCTGGACGCGGGGGCGACTCCTTTATTAATTCCCTCATCTTGCCCCGTTAAGTCGATTCCTCTATATCTTTCTCTCTTTCTCCCTCCCTGTCTTCCTCCTTCTCTTTTTCTCTCTCTCTCTCTCTCTCTCTCTCTCTCTCTCTCTCTCTCTCTCTCTGTCTCTCTCTCTTTCTCTCTCTTGTGCTTGATTTACTCCCCTTTTGTTATATTTTATATAGACTGGACCTAATTGCCGGAAAGGATCGCCTTCTGGCGGCGGGAAAAGAAAAATAGCCATCAATTTGTCTTAAATATACCAAAACAGATTCACAGGAGTTTTCCTCCGGTGTTTTTCTCAATTTGGAGGAGCGTGAAAAATGAAATAAAATATGCAATTAATATGTGCCATTTTCCAAAGAGCGGTTTTTCAATTTGGTTCCCATAAATCAGTAGAAGAAAAAAAACATCCCCCTCCACAGCAAGTCTGCGTACTAAGGAAATATCCTATTCAATTTAGCACACTAAATATTTCAACATTTTGTTATAGATCATTTCCCTTAATGGAGATCAGGGGCCCGATATTTATTTTTCTATGCTTTTTGAAAAAGTCCATCACGTAGGGGCTGCGTTAATTAAGCTGATTTCCCACGTGCGTCACGTATTTGAATTAATCCAAAACGTAAAAGTTCAATGAAAACAGTATCTGGTGTTTAACTTTGGAATGAAGTGGTTCATAATTTAGATCATATGTGGGCAACCACCGACCGGGCCGCGGTAAGGTTGGATCCGCGAGACATTTTGAATAACCCACTAAAACAAAAATATTACACTACTTACTCCAAATGAGGAAGATGAGGAGAGATTTGTGCGTTTGTCAGTACTTATAAATGCCAACAGTTCTTTTGATTGATGAAAGTTAATAAATCAAAAAATCGTACATGGCTGACTGATGATAATTTGGAAAATTCTTTTCGTCTTTGTATCAGTGAAATTAATCCAAACATCTATGGATTAGTTTCCCAAATTCAAGCTCATTGATTTCGGTGTCGCTACTTAATTTTCGTTGTTTGTAATAATTCCAAATTTTACGATTTAATTTTAATATTGTACCTATATATTTTTTTATTTCATTTGGTTATTTTAATAAATTGTATTATAATTACATTGTCGTTATAATTTCATGTCTGATAACTATCGTTAAAAATAATGAACACAACATTAAAATGCACTACTTTTAAATTCGGCCCGCGAATGTATTTGCACTCTAAAAACTGGCCCACAACATGTCAAAGGTTGCCCATGGCCTGATTTAGAGCTTATTGTTAATATGACATGACTAGGTTGGGAGAAGTAGTAATACACATGCAAAGTTTCGTACAAATCCGTTAGATAGTTTCAGCGTGAAAAGTTAAAAAGCAAACAAACAAAAAGTCCGTCACGCAGGGGCTGCGTAAACTAAGAAGATTTCCCACGAGAAGTTTTACAATAGGGAAATCTGCCTAATAACAACTGTAGTAGTAAGAAACCTCTAAACCTAAAACATTATTTAGGGCGTAATAACCCAGTAGTTTCTAGCCCCAAAAAACAGTTAACCTAACCTCTAAACCTATTCACGAGGGACGAATAGTTATATAAACGGCCGCCAGAGCTCTCGGCGGAAAGTCCGAACATTGCCTACTGGTGACCACACGCAGAATACAAATGCAAATATCTCGGTTAATATTCAAGATACAGAATAAATGTATAGAACAATATTTATAGTAAATTTAATTTTCAATAAGATTGGTTCTATACAATTGTTCGATCCGATGCATAATAACGGAGATATTTCGAATTTTTGAAAACCCCCCTCTCCTCTAAACCCCCCTCCCGCTGGTCCGATTTCAGCCGTTAACGAACTTGATCTCTCTTTTTACAAGAAACGATTAAATACCAATTGTGGTGACGATTAAACACAACTTGCGACCGCTAGAGTGTTAATAGACAAATATATATATATATATATATATATATATATATATATATATATATATATATATATATATAGTTTTGAACGGACCTCATTTTCGTCATCTCCTGGGTAGGATCGATGGACATTTGAAGAAATTTTTCGAAAATAGCGTCATGAGTACGACCTCAATAGATGATTTCCCTTAAGGGAAATCTGCTAAAAGACACCAATGTCAAAAAAGTCCATCAAGCAGGGGCTGCGTTAACTAAGCAGATTCCCTACATGCGTCACATATTTGAACTTATCTCTCAAAACGTGAAAGTTCAATGATAACAATATTCGGTATTTAGGCTTCAAATAATGTACTTTATGATATAACAGCTCATTATCAATGTGACAGGAGTAGGAGTTATTTGGAATTTTCAAACTTTTCCTCCCCTAAACGCCTCCCCCTTTCTCCCAGTTTTCGGATTCCAGCCATTAACGAACTTGATCTTTTTTTCTACTTAAAACGTTTAAATACCAAGTTTGGTAACGACCAAACAAACATTACGACCGCTATTGCTTGTCTGTTAACACACTAATTTTTGTCTGAACGTTACGAAACGTTTTATGTAAAAACAAAATGAATTTTTTCAATAGTTCCGTCATGAATACAACCTCAATAGCTGATTTCCCTTAAATGAAATTTTCTAAAAAAGACCTAGTTGCTTCACAATGATGCAATCAAAGCGGTAGAGCGCTGACTCACAGAAGGGAACTCCGTTTGTTATTGATGTACTCATTATGGGATTTTCGAAAAATATCTTCAAATATCCAACGATTCTACATAAGATATTACATTGTATGCGTAATTTCGAGACTGCGATTTAAGCATATTTCCCTTAAGGGAAATATGCTATTGAGGATGAACTCATGACAAAATTTTCGAAACTTTTCGTCAAATGTCATTACTGGAATGAAAACTTCAAATAGATTTCTGGGCACTCCAAGATCCAGAATCATTTTCGTATGTCACAATATATTAAGGCGTCTATACACCTTAGAAGTGAGCCATCACAGAGCTTTAATGTACGAAGTAATGTGCTCATCTCTCTTAGCATTGAATATATACCTGACAGCTCAATTATATGCTCTCTGAATTTTAAATTCATTTGTAGATGAGATGCCAATGTTCACTGTACCAGAATGGCATAATCAGACTAGATGTATATTATAGCCTAACTTCTAAGGAAAAAGGTTTATGTTCTTTATACTAGGATGCAAATATTGTATATGCTAATGAAACTGCTTTTTCATGCCATATGAGATTACTATTAAATATTACACCGGCGAAACTCTTTTTAGAAGATTTTCCATAAAGGAAATACAGATAGTACTCATGACGCGATTCTCAAAAACATTCTTCAAATGTCCATCAATCCTACCCAGGAGATGACGAAAATGAGGTCCTTGTATATGTACGGGTATGTACGTGGCAGCGGTCGCAATTTTTGTTTGATCGTTACCAAACTCGCTTTTTAAACGTTTTATGTAAAATAAAATAAAAATGAAGGTTGTTAATGGCTGTAATCGGACAAGTGGGAGGGGGTGGGTGAGGTTAAAGGAGAGGATTTTCGAAAATTCAAAATACCTCCGTTACTATACATCGGATACAAAAAAAAAATTGTTAAAGACAATCTTATTACAAATTAAATGTACTATAAATATTGTTATATACAATTATTCTCTATCTTGAATATTAACCAAGATATTTGCATTTTTCGGTTTTTAGCCTTCAGCGAGCCCCTACTCATACTAATGTCACTTAATAAACCACATTATTCGAAGCTCAAATACCAAATATTGTTTTCAAGTGACCATTATTATACGAGATACACGCAAATATGTTCTGCTGCTCTCGTCCCCCGTCTTAAGTTTTTGCATAACTCCAATTTCAATGATTAACATCAACATTATTCCGATTCATTATAAATTTCAGCGGGAGGAGAGGGAGAGAGAGAGGGAGAGAGAGGGAGAGAGAGAGAGAGAGAGAGAGAGAGAGAGAGAGAGAGAGAGAGAGAGAGAGAGAGAGAGAGAGAGAGAGAGAGAGAGAGAGAGAAATGGTAATAACTACTGGTTAAAACTATGAGAATATGTCCTTTTATTGAGGCAGATGGCTTCTGTGACACGTCGAGCAGACGGTAAAATAGTTCCTAGAACATTACAAGACACGCGGCAGTCTTCCGAAATTTCTGTGTGCGTGTTAATTGTCATCAAGAACTTCCTACCTAATTCCTTTCTGGCAATGTTAAAACTAGACATTCACTTTCCTTTAATAGTATACAATATAACTAATAGAAGAAATGAACCAAGGAATGCTAGTATGTCACACAAAAAAGCAACAGATATAAGTAGAATAAAAATGTAAATGTAAGCAGACAGAAAAATGTAATATGATTTAATTGCTTCTCCGCAAAGGATTTCCATTTTTGCCTTAGAATAGTATTTTTTCAGGTATCACTGACATACAGGGGCATTGGTTAGCCATTTAAGCTAAGGCATTGGTTATCTTAATCTCATTTACGGGTAGTTCGACTCTCATCTGGGCAATAGGAATTGGTTTAGCGACAAACTCATTAAATACATTCCTTAGTCCCCCTTAAGGGAAATATAGCTAATATATACAGCTAATATTTTTCAGAGGCGGCGCGACATTCCATCGATTATGAAAAGGGACGAGGCTAGTCGGTGGTTTTGATGGTGCCATGAAGGACATGGGAACAAGAACAGAACCCACTTGCTTGTCAGCTGTGACCGCTAGGCACTAATAATCAGCTGTTTATAGGCTTCAACAAGGTGTCAAAGTAAATAATGTGTTTTAGCAGATTTCCCCTAAGGGATATCAGCTATTGAGGTCGTACTCATGACGTGATTTTCGAAACATTTCCTCAATTGACCATCGATCTCCAGGAGATGACGAAAATGAGATCCGCTCAAAATTATATAGATCAGGTTCGTTAATGGCTGAAATTCGACCAGTGAGGGGGGGGGATTCTTAATATCTTCGTTGTTATGCGTCTGATCAAAAAAATGCATAAACCAATCTTATTGCAAATGTAATGTTCTATAAATGTTGTTATGTACGTTTTTTCGCTATCTTGACTTCTAACCAAAATATTTGCATTATTTAGTTCTCGGCCATCAGTAAACCCCTACTCCCACTCATGTCATATTAACACTAAGCTGTTATATAATGAGCCAGTTTATTTGAAGCTAAATACCATATGCTGTTCTCATTTAACTTTTAATTTTTGAGATAAATTCAAATACGTGGCGCACAAGGGAAATCTGCTTAGTTTCCAAAGCCCCAGAGCAATGAGCTATTTTTACCCGATTTCCCTTAAGGGAATCAGCTATTGTTGCACTCATGACACGGTTTTCTTAAACTTTTCCCAAATGTCCATCGATCCTACCTAGCTGGCGAAAATGAGGTTCGTTCAGAATTATATATATAAAAAACTTTCCTGTCAAAACATGCATGTTTAAACTCATACTATTCTACCGTTTTGTTCGAAGCAATGCTGAATCAGCTACCACTTCACATCAGCACGTGACTAATTGTCGGCTCGTGAAGACTTTTGTATTTTCACTGATTTTATTAGGCTTGCACCTCAACTACCCGTAAATCACGCACACCTTTTAGAGCTTATGCGGGTTTCTTCTTTGAAAAATTACTGAATCTCAGATATCTCCAGTCTGGAGTGAGATAGGACCCCCAAAGCAGGCCATTTCTACCCGGTATTAGCAGATTTTCCCTTTAGGAAAATCAGCTATTGAGGTCGTACTCATGACGTGTTTTTGAAGTATTTCTTCAAATGTCCATCGATCCTACCAATGAGATGACGAAAATGAGGTCCTTTCCAAATTATATCTATCTATATATATATATATATATAGATATATATATATATATATATATATATATATTTGTCTGTTAACGCTCTAGCAGTCGCAATATTGATTTGATCGTTACAAAACTCGATATTTAACCGTTTTATGTAAAAAGACTGATCAAGTTCGTTAATGGCTGAAATCGGACTAGAGGGAGGGGATGCATCGGATCGAAACATTGTATAGAACCAATCTTATTGCAAATTCAATTTACTATAAATATTGTTATATACATTTATTTTCTATCTTGTATATTAACCGAGATATTTGCATTTTTATGAAGTCTGTGGTCGGGTATAGTTCGGATTAGGTCGGCCATTTCCGTCATTGCTCGGCTCAGGTGGAAGCTTCTTCTAACTTTACCTTACCTTTGTTACTTTGTGTGAGATTTATGCAAATACGTTCTGTTCATCCACCCCCCCCCCCTTTCTTTAGTTCTTGGACTACTAAAATTTGAGTTATTAAAATATAAATTATTCTTACAATTCAGAAGCCGTTTCAGTTGAGAATTTATTTTAATTAACTGAAAGATTTCTCATTATCTAATCACGGTGGTATTGTGTTACCATGCAGTATGCAGATTTCTCTATTGTAAAACTTAACGGGGGAAATCTGCTTAGTTTATGCAGCCCCTGCGTGACGGACTTTTTTTTATCACTCTCTCTGTTTTCGAGCCACTGACGTGAGATTCAACAGAATCTCGGATTGTTATCCTGATGGATTACAACTCCGAGTCGTCTGCGACTCTTTATGCCCGTCCCAAATTCTGAGGGTCGTATTTCGATTTTCCTAAAAATGCCCGTTTTTCGGGGAACCATCACTCATCCAATCGGGGTTTATCGCACCTTATTTTGAAGCCCAAGCTCACGCGACATACAGAAACTTCCGAAACCCGAGATTTTTTATCCATAGGCTGCGAGCCGGAGTTCAGGGATAACAAAGATCGCTAAAGGCAGAAATCGAACCAGCGGAGGGGGATTTAGAGGGGAGGAATTACGAAAATTCGAAATATCTCCGTTATTATGAGTCGGATCAAAAATCTGTACATAATATATCTTATTGAGCATTAAATAGTCTATAAACGTTGTTATGTATCTTGAATATTAACCGAGATATTTGAATATTTTAGTTGTCAGCCCCACTCTAACCCATGTCATATTAACAATAGGTGTAATATTCTGGAGCACTTTATTCGAAGCTCATATACCAAATTTGGTTTTCAAGAGCCCATTTGTATGCGGTATACAAGAAAATTGATATATGATGACTAAAAATTTACGTTCTTCTCTAGTGAATATTAATTTGATCTATGCCATACTCATTATTTAACTTCTTAATTCAATTCTAATAATCATATTCATTAATTGCAGATATCGAGCCACGGGGGTTTAGAGAGGGAGGATTCGAAAATTAAAAATATATCTGTTATTATGAGTCGGATCATAAAACATTATAAAATTGTTACAAACATTTGTTCGTTTTTGTGAAGTATTCAGCGAGTTATTGGCACTTTCTTGTTTTCAGCAATCAGTACCCCCCCCCCACCTCTACTCATCTGTTTTTACATAGAAATAGGGAATATTTTGTGATATGAGATCAAAAAAGTTATCGCAGGGCTGCGTGAAATAAGCACATTTCGAAAGTGAAGTTTGTGGTAACGCATAACACCACCGAGAGTGGTAAGTGAATAAATACAAATGATAATGAGAAATGATACAGTCCATTCACATTTTAATAACCTCCACAACAGGAAAAATCTAAGTTGTAATCAAACTTGTCAGCCAACCTCTCATAGCTCAATAGATAGATAGAAATATTCTTCATCGGAAAGAAAAACAATTACTGAAATATATCTGAATATAATATAATAGTTTTATTGAAAACTATTTATTATATCTAGTACAGTAATTTATAATGAATCAGAATAATTTCAGTTACTCTAATTTTATAATCCAAGAACAAAAGATGGAGGAGGGTGCCATCAGTACGTATTTGCATGTATCTACAATACCTATTTGGTAAATCAGCTTGATATGAAACTCTATATAATATGTACTAGCTTATTCCTAACATGTGATGGCTGAATGTGGTGGTTTACTGAAGGCAGAAATCTAAAAAAAAATGCTAATATCTCAGTTAGTCTCCAGAATAGAGAAAACATTAGTAAATTATATTTATAGAACGTTAAATTAGCAATAATATTGGTTTTATACAATTTTTCGATACGGCGTATAATAACGGAGATATTTCGTATTTTCGAAATTTCCTCTTCTTCCCTCCTCCTTCTGGTTCGATTTAGGCCATTAACGAACTTGATCTTTCGTATAAGATAAAACGATTAAACATCGAACGGAAGTCATTTTCGTCATATCCTACATTGGATCGATTACGCCATGAGTACGTCCTCAATAGCTGATTTCCCTCGAAGAAAAACCACAACACGTGGGAATTCTGCTTAGTTTACGCAGCTCTCGCGTGACGGACTCTTTAATTCTGACGTATGGTTCATGAAATGGAACCTACAAGCAGAATTACGCCTTACCATAGCTCTCTCTGTTGGCTTCCTAGAGATTCTTAATGGGAAAAACTAACGAAAATCCTCCGTTAGTTCCTTTGCCCCATGAGATGATAGTTGTGGCGTGTTATGACACCGACTATACGGCCCCGGAGGCTAGTGACCGGAACACAAAGGCAGAACACTAAGAAGCCGGCGTCTACCACCCAGTAGAAGGGTGTTGGCCACTCGGTAACGGACACGTACCGCCCAGTACGTGATCAGCACCAACCTCTACATCGTCTGCGACTCCTCTATACTGCTATGGGTCTCCCTACCACGGCTGATGTATAACCATATGAGCTAACCCTACGAGCTAATATAATCAAATAGTATAATAGTATAGTATAATAGTATATAATAGTAGTAAATAGTATAATAACATAATCGTGGCTCAGGTTAGCCATGAGAACAGATTTTCCACGTGTGTCATGTATTTGCATTTATCTTGAAATGTAAAAGTTCGATGAGAGCAATATTTGGTGTTTAGGCTTCAAATAAAGTGCCTCATAATATAAAACAGATTATTGTTAATTGCGTGATTCGGAGGTTATATATATATATAATATATTATTATTTCTTATATATATATATATATTTATATTATATTTATATATAATATATTTATATAATTTGTCTGTTTAAAAACAATCTAGCGGTCGCAATTTTTTTTTGATCGTTACAAAACTTCATATTTAAGCGTTTTATGTAAAAAGAAAGATCAAGTTCGTTAATGGCTGAAATCGGACTATTGGGAGGGGGTTTTAGAGGGGGGATTTTTGAAAATTCAAAATATCTCCATTATTATGCGTCGGATCGAAATATTGTATATAACCAATCTTATTGCAAATTAAATTTACTATAAATATTGTTGTATACATTTATTCTGTAATTTATTTTACATACATTTATTTTGTTCCCTGCGTGGCGGAGTTTTTTTTCCTTTATGAGAAATCTGCTAATATAAAATCAACTGTCTCAAGTCAGCATTGAGAGGGAAAGAGTTTATAATGATGAATATTATCATTATTAGTAGCTCAACATATGTTCCTTGTTTTCAATCAGTGCAGACATTGGGGTCACTAGTGTGTCTTGCCAGACGTGGGAAATCTGCTTAGTTTACGCATGTGGCATTAAAAAATACATACAACCCTACATTTTTACTTTATTATCACCAACCCCTATTTTTTTATAGCCATTTTAGTAATTTAATCATTATCGTCCCGCTCGATAACTGATCAATTATAGTGTTTTTAACTGTACTTCGATTAAAAAAATATCACTTAGCAATTTACAAATCAAACAAATCCCAAGGCCAAACGATGTCTAGTTTGTGGCTTAGATTTGAGTACACCATGTTTTTTCACACGGGCAATTGAACGTAGCATGCTCTCGAGTGGGTAAACCATCCAGTTTTTGGTTTGTGCTTCGCTAAAGATGGGCTAGACAAAAAATATTGTTCACGCTATAGCATTAAAAGATTGATGTTGTTTGTTAGTGTTACTGTTCGTAAATTAAATATGTGATATGTAATTTTAAGAAATAAACTATAATAACTTAAAAATAATATGTGTTTGGCGTTTTGTTATTTTTATATTCCCTTATCGTTCATAGCGCTCCATGCCTATCTCATGCATATACCCATGCATACACACTTATAATAAGTAAGTTACTTTTTTGTCGTACACTAGAATTTTATCTAGAAACTAAAATAATTTATATGGCAAAACAATGTTTGCCGGCTAGTATATATAGTATATATATATAAATATATATATATATATATATATATATATATATATATATAATATATAAATATAAATATATATATATTTGTCTGTTTAACACATAAGCGGTCCGCGAAATTTTTGTTTGATCGTTACCAAACCTCGATATTTAAACGTTTTATGCAGATCAAGTTCGTATAATGGCTGAAATCGGACGCAGCGGAGGTGGGGGGGGTTTAGAGGTGGGATTTTCGAAATAACTCCGATACCATACAGCGGATCACAAAATTGTATAGAACTTAAACTTATTGTACATTAAATTAACTAAAAAAAAATGTTTCTATACATATCTTCTCTATCATTAAATATTAACCGAGATATTTTTGCATTTTTATTAAATTGTGGCCGTAACGGACGACGGAGTACCAGCCAAAAGCTAGTTCCCCCCGGTCCTTTGCCGGACTGTTCGGCTCTCGTATGGAGATTTCTTTATTCTAAAACTTCACGTAGGAAATCTGCTTAGTTTACGCAGCCCCTGCGTGATGGACTTTTTACTTATCGTGGGATTTCCAAAAAGGAACAATTGTAGTCTAATATTCCTCCAGCATCTCCAATCTCGCCAACAGTCATGTTCTCAGGATGTGCCAAATATATTTGTTGATCATATTCATTGACTATCAATTCATGACTATAGTTCCTAATGCGACTGTTGCTGTGGCTACTGTAGATAAAGACTGAGTCACATCACCATTATCAAAAGCGTTTCACCAACATTACTGATACCTGCTTATCAGTAGCTTAGCTATCAGATAATTTATCGCTGATTAAAATTGTTATCAATGACATACACTTTTCCAGGATATTATTTGAATATGGTTGTATCTAATCTATACAGATAAACACACACACACACACACATACACACACACACACACACACACACACACACACACACACACACACACACACTCACACACAGATGTATATATATTCCTAGTTTTACTGGTAATAAAGAAATAATAATAATAAAATGTTGAACGTTATAACTAGGCTATTCACACGCACGAACAGGCACAGACAGACATGCGCAAAAACGTTTTAGCAAATCAATATATGTCCCAATATTCGTAATACAAGAAAATATGTATAAAACAACATTTATAAAACGTTAAATTTGCAATAAGATTAGTTATATGCAAATTTTCGTTACGGCGTACAATAACGGAGATATTTCGACATACTTCCCCCCTCCCACTGGTCCGAATTCAGCCATTAACAAACTTGATCTTTATTTTTCATGAAATGATTACATATCGAGTTTGGTAACGCTAAGATAAAAATTACGACCGCTAAAGCTGTAACAGACCAATATATATAAAATTTTGATCTTTTTTTTTTCTTGAGGGAAATCAGTAATTTTGGTCGTACTTTCCAAAAACGTCTAACGATCCTACCTAGTAGTTGACGAAAGTGATGTCTGTTCAAAATATATGTATATCGTTTACCGTTCTAACGGTGGCGCTTTAAGATTGATCGGTACCAGACTCGATATTTATCTGTTTTATGTAAAACTAAAGATCAAGTTCGTTAAGGGCTGAGATCGGAGACCGTGAACCCGTTTAGGGGGTGGTTACCAATTCACGCATAAACGGCTGAATCAAATTTTATGAAACTTCCGTATGTATATTACGTAGTAATCCAACTTAAAATTTAGGCTATATTAAAATTCTCATAGTTATAACAGGAGTCCCTTGCAAGGCAACGCAGAAATTAAACCTGGCGATATTTCGTTTAACCAAAGTTGGTTCTACAGCTGCAGTTGGAGAAACATTTATTATATACACTATTTTTCACTATGCACAGGAATGAACTTTATCTCACGAGACGGCTTCAGAAATTACTAACTTATAAATACAGATGAATAAAGTAATAAAATATCGGCATATGGATACGCACGATAACGCTTTCAGCATAACAAGCCATACCAACATTTCTAGGGACGGGCAAGAGTGGGGGTTATGAGGGATGCCAGAAATTATAAATAGCGATATTTCGTTTTGTATTGGTTTCTTGGAAAATCTTGGATAACGAAAGTTGTTTATTTTGCAACTTTAGTGTAACTGAACTTGACACATTACACACTTGATTACAAGCACAGATACTATTAAACTTATTCGCTAAAGATTGACAGCGGTAAATGGGCAAGTATTTTATTGGGCAATGGCGTCAGGCAAACACAAAACTACGAGAAATAAAATACGCATTAATTCGTCAATGATTATAATCGGACACTAGAAATTTTAGGTTCCAAGGGGAAAAGTAGTTCCTTGCTCGTTAGAGGCATGGCCATAAAAAATTCGCGACACCTCATCGACTATTTGGTTTTTGGCAACCGTTCACATAACCTAAGTTAATTACACTATTTAATTACACAACAACTAATCAAACACTTACTTTGTAAAAGACTGCATGAAGCAAGTAATTTGCGCGAAATATTGAACTTACTCAACAATACATTCCACTAAACAGAACTAACTACACCCCAACATCCCGTACATCGCGACATCATGTAATTCACCTCCTCACTGTTAGACGCGGTACCCTTAAGAAGCTAAAAAAAAAGTTATCTGTCACGCAGGGCTGATCGTAAACTAATCAGGAATACTGTCCCCACCCGTGAGTGTTTTAGTAATAGATAAATTAATACATACGTGCAAACACAACAGTTTTACATCGTGAAGATAAATACATATGAAAAAAGATTTGAATGTATTACATCCAATAGCTTTCAATACCGCATTGCCGACAGGAAGCGTTTAGGTTAGAAATGTAAACAAACGGGGGCCGACCCGTTAGTTTAACATTTCGAACTATCACCTCTGCCGCTTCACACCAGAAAAGAAAAAACAATTACTGAAATAAATCAAAATAAACACATTATTTAATTGAGAAATATTTACAGCAATCTATACAGTATTCATAATGAATCTGAATAATTGTTTAATTCTCAATTAACAAAAAAATTTAGTAGTCCAAAACTTTAAGATGGGGGGGGGGGGGAGGTGCAGCAGGGCAATTTCTGGCATGTATCAACTCTGCTCCGTATAATTTATTAAGGTATACTCTACTGAATACCAATTTGAATTGGTTTACAATCGAGACTTCCAAAAATGTGATTTATTATGTAAGCCATGACGTACCTAAAACAGCTGTCACCGTTTTACATTGTAAAATGAAGGTAAAGGAACTTATTCATGGCGGTTTGCTGAAAACTGAAAAAATGCAAGGATTTATGAACTCTCTGGTTAATATTCAAATATTTAGGAGAATAAAGTCGTAAATAACAAATAATTTTATTAGTAAAATTTAATTTGCAATAACGATTGGTATATATACTAAATCTTTGATCCGTACGTATAGTAACGGAGATATTGTCGAAAGTAAAGCCTTTCGAAAATCCTCCCCTCTAAACCCCCCCTCCCATGAATTCCCGGGCGAAGCCGGGTACCTTTGCTAGTATATATATATATATATTTGTCTGTTACCGCTCTAGCGGTCGCGATTTCTGTTTGATCGTTAACGAACTTGATCTTTAGTCGTTTTACATAAAACGCTTAAATTATGAAGTTTGGTAAGGACTGAAATCAAAAAATTGCGACCGCTAGAGCGGAGGATTTTTGAACAGACGAAATATATAGGATAGATGATACGTCGGATAGATAGATAGTATAGAATAGATGTATATTGCATATATATATTAAATAGAAATATTGTTATATACAGTTTTGAACGGACACATTCTCGTCATCTTGACTAGGTAACCGAGATCGATGGACATTTGAGTAAAAATGTCGAAAAATATCGTCATGAGTACCACCTTCAATAGCTTGATTTCCCTTAACCGGGAAATCTGCTAATATCTTGACCATTTACGTTTAGATTCCTGTTTACGTAGGACTTTTACTACTGGAGAAATAAATTTTGAGATGAGGTCAGAAAGTCTCGAGGGGAAATCTGCTTAGTTTACGAAACTCATGCGTAACGGACTTTATAGTATAGTGGACCCTACTCATAGAGCTCCGTTATTAGCGTTAAGATGCCTGAATTTCGAGCATAGAGAATCAAAGGCCATTAGTGAGAACAATTTCATTTCAATTGTGTAAGAAAGGCGAAGAAAGAGATGGAATGAGTCGTTGCCATGACGGCCTGACCCTGCCCGTATGAATGAATAGACCAATTATGTCTGGACTAATTTACCACTCCTGGGGTCCCTCAGGGACATGTAACAAGACTCATCTTTTTTATACTTTTTTTTTTTTAAACCACTCAGATGTGTCCACCTCTCCATCGAATCACTCGTCCGCTCTGCTGATGTCTTCCGCAAGTGGACTTCGAATTCAATTTGGGGTCAACTATTAGATCCTCATAAAAGTTCTAAAAATACTAACTTAACTAATCCTTGGCGGAAAGTCAACAAAAAAAAGTAGAATTTCAAAGGATTATTCAAATAATTTTTATTTCTCAACTAGTTTCTCGTCCATAAAAGGTCTCATCAGGAAAAGTTCTACTACAGAGAGGAACTAACTGCTACATCTTTTCCTATGACCTCCCCTAGCCCAACCAGTCGGAGAATGGCTTCCAAAGTATGGCGGGTAAAGTCACCTGATTTATAACAAAACGTAACAAAATAAACATATGTGGATTATCCCTATGGAAGTGTAGTCTAAATGGTAAATGAGAAATTTATAATTGATCAACTATCACTTTAAAGATTATAATAAATTAAAATATATGTCGTTCACATGTTTTATTTATTAATACCTTTTTAGCAGATTTCCCTTAAGGGAAGCAGCTATTGAGGTCGTACTCATGACGCGAGTTTCGAAAAATTTCTTCAAATGTCCATCGATCCTACACAGGAGATGACGAAAATGAGGTCCGTTCAAAATTATACATATATCTATATATATATTATATATATACTATATATATATATATATATATAATATATATATATATATATATATATATATATATCTATCTAATCTATATATTTGTCTGTTAAAGCCTTCTAGAGCGTCGCAATTTTTGTTTAATCCTTACCAACAACTTCATATTTAAACGTTTTATGTAAAAAGAAAATGATTCATGTTCGTTAACGGGTCTGAAACGGACCAGTGGGAGAGGGGGGGGGGGTTGTAGAGGGGAGGATTTTCGAATATTCTCGAAATATCTCCGTTACTAATATCGTCGGATCGAAAAATGTGTACAGAATATCCAATCTTATTACAAATTAAATTTACTATAAAATATTGTTATTGACATTTATTCTCTATCTTGAAAACTAACGTTGATATTTGCATTTTTCAGTTTTCACCAAACCGCCACTTCTACTCATGATACGTAAAACAATACTCTGATACATAATTAAATCACATTATTGGAAGTTTAACAAAATACCAAAAAATTGTATTCAAAGGACCTTTATTATTACGTGATACATGCAAATATTGCACTTGGTGACTCCCCACCCCCCACCATCTTAAAGTTTTGGACTACTAAAAATTTTATTGATTGAGATTACAATGTATTCTGACCTCATTATTAATCTAACAGTACTAGATATAGTAAATAGTTCTCAATAAAATTTTTAATGTTGTTATATTATGATATATTTTCAGTAATTGTTTTTCTTTCCGGTTATGAGGCGGGGGACCCGTTTGCTTACATTTCTACACCTAACGTTTCCTGTCGGCAGGCTATTGAACATTGACTGAAACATTTATTAGTTTGGGCCGTTTGTATTTATTCAACGGTGTTGTGTTAGCAGTATGTATATTCATATATTACTATAACTTCACGGGGAAATCTGCTTAGTTTACGCAGCCCCTGCGTGACGGACTTTTTTTTTTATGATGTACATAATCTCCTATTTTCCTCCTCTCCCTTACATTTCTTTCTTCTTCTATTGTATTTACCTTTTCGAAGTCATACTTATTGCTGTATTTAATTGCGTGACCGCCTAGTGACGTTTTATTGTCCTTATGACCAACGTTTATCACGTTTTGTCTGATTCTTCTTTTGAGTAATAGTGATGATTTTCACAATAAGCTGATTTCTCAAATGCTGGTATAGCGCACTTGCCATCTCAACTCACCACATATTCTCTATTTATATGTAAAAAACTGATGAGCAGAAGGGGGGGGGGGGGTTACTGAGAACAGAAAGCAATAAAGTAGGGAAATAACTAACTTGCTTAATACACTTAATAGAGTTACGACGAAAAAAAAAAAAAAAAAAAAAAAAAACCGAGTAGAACAACAATTGTAGAAAAGTTAATATTTTAACATGATTGGTTCTATAATATTTTCTGATCCGATTTGTAAAAACAGAGATATTTTGAATTTTCGAATCCCCCCTCTAAACACCTACTATTCCAGATCCGGTAACTGTCAATAACAAATACGCTCATTAGAGTTGTATGAAACTATAAAATTATTATATAAATTATATTACGAATTATTATAAATTATATTACGAATTATTATAAATTATATTATGATTATTATATAAAATTATTATATAAATTATATCATAAAATTATTATATAAATTATATTACGAGTAAAGAAAGTTTTCGTCGTGTTCATACGTTTTTGTAGATGTCTTTTCAATAGCTCATGGTCAAATATTATGTGGTCATGTCTGTTCTGCTCGCATGTCACATAATCATTTTAAGCCTATTTAAATAGCTTAATTAATATGCCTGTCCGCACTTCAGTTATTCTACTGTTAATTACTTTTAAAATTTGTCTTTGTTGTTTTAAAAATGTGATTATAATATGTTGTTAACGTATTGGCTGCCTTCAGTCAACGTAAGCCGTAGATAAAGGACTGAAATCTGTGTTTTCAGCATTATGACAATATATGACTTATCAACAAGTTGAGCAAGTGGGTCTCTCTGTCTTTGTCATCAAGTATGAGTGCATTAATTTGGTGTGGTGGTGGATTCAATTCTCAAGAAAAATACTTTCTTATCACCTACGATTTCCGAAACTTGATGACTAGACGTAAATAAAGTTTAAGCAGATTTTCCTTGAGGGAAGGGGGGGGGGTGCAGCTTTTCGAAATATTTCTTCCAATTCATCGATCCTACCCAGGAGATGACGAAAATGTGGTCAGTTCGAAATTAAAAATGTATAAAGTGGTCGCAATTTTGGTTTGATCGTTATCAAGTTCGTTAACGGCTGAAATCGGACCAGTGGGAGGGGAGAATTTCGAAAATTTAAAATATCTTCTTTATTATACGTTGAATCGTATCATGTTATGGAGCCAATCTTATTACAAATTAAATGCCCTTTAAATGTTATTTTATATGTATTTTCGATATCATGAAAATTAACAGATATATTTGGATTTTATAGTTTTCGGTTTTCAGTAAACTCTTACTCCTCCCCCATGTCATATAAATAACCTCTTATATCATGAACCACTTGATTCCACGGTTAAATTCCAAATATGGTTTTCATTGAGCTTTTTCTTTGTGAGATTTATGCAAATACAAAAGATTTTCCGTTCATTACCCGAAAATGTGTAGCTGATTTTTACCATACTCGATATCTAACCATTTCATGCGATACTAAAGATCGTATTTGCTATTGGCTGAAATCGCACCAAGAGTAATGCGAGTTTATAGTGGAGTTCAAAATCAACATATTTCCGTTATCATGAGTCGAATATGAAAATTCTATGGAACCGAACTTTTTAGACTATTAACGTTCTACAATTGTTGTTCTATGCGTTTTTTCGTCCTTCAAGTATTGAGCGAGTTGCGAGTACTTTCTGCCTTCCTAAACCCCCACCCCTCTTCTACTCATTGTTTTTTTTACATATAAATAGAAAATAAGTGGTAAGATGTTTAGAAGTGCATAGTTAATATGTTAGAGCAACATTGACTTATGGAATACCTGTATGTTGCCTGAGATATCATAACTTTTTAGAACAAGCGGAAGTAATTGTTGATAAATAAAACTCTTCCAATTGATAAGAAGCACTTCTAATTTCTATATGATTAACCTCGAAATAAGAGTACCCAATATTTTCTGTAACACGTTTTGATGCGACTTGGTGGTGGATGATAACTGAGAATAAAGTGGTTCATGATACAAAAGCTTATTGTTAATATGACATAAGTAGGAGTGGGGTTTTACAGATGACTAAAAAGTAAAAAATCTAAATATTTCAATATTAATATTCATGATAGAGAAAATATTTGTACACAACTACATTTACAGGCGACTAAAAAATTTTTTGCTATAACAATTTGGGTTTTCCAATCAGCCATGCAATTCGATCCCAAAAATAACGAAAAATTTTTTTCGAATTTACGAAATTCCTCCCCTCTAACACACTCCCCTCTCACACCCTCCCCTCTAACCCCCCTCCCATCTAACCCCCTCCTCTCTAAACCCCCTCCCCTCTAATCCCCCTCCCCTCTAACCCCCACCCCTCTATCTCCCCTCCCCTCTCACAATAAGCCCCTCACCCTCTAACTCCCCTCCACCCCTCTAAAACATACCACTAACCCCTCCCCTCTAACTCCCATCCCCTCTAACGACCCCCTCCCCTCTAACTCCCCCGTTCCCTCTCTAACAAACCACCCCCTTCGCGCCCTCTAAACTCCCCTCCCCTCTAACTTCCCCTCGCCGCCTCTAATCGTCCCCTCCCCCTCAAAACCCCCCGTATGCTCTAATCACCTCCCCCTCTAACAACCCCCTCCCCTCTAAACTCCACCCTCCCCTCTAACCTCCCCTCCCTCTCTAACCTCCCCTCCTTCCGCCCATCTAACCCCCTCCCCTCTAACCCCCCTCCCCTCTAAAAACCCCATCCCATCCTAACCCTCTCCCCTCTAACTCCCCCCCCTCTAACCCCCCTCCCCTCTACCCCCCTCTAATCCCCCCTCCACCTCGAACCCCCTCCCCTCTAACTCCCCATCCCCTCTTACCCTCCCCTCACCCTCTACCACTCCCCTCCTCCTTCTAATCCCCCCCTCCCCCTCTAAAAATTCACCCCCATCCCCTCAAATAACCCCCTCCACACCTCTAACTCCCCTCCCCTCTAATCATCCCCCCTCTCCCTCTAACCAACGCCCCTCCCCTTTCATCCAACTGTCCAATATCGTCCACCCCTAGGGAGGATCGATGAACATTTGAGAAAAACGGATACGGATTATCCTTTCTTTCTAAGTAAAAATTCGATGAGTAGTAGAAGGGGTTTTGGAAGGCTGAAAACAAGAAAATGCTAATGGCTTGATATTTAAGATTTTAAGAAAATGTATAGTATACAACCATTTAAGAGCATCAATATTTAAACAAGATTGCTACTATAAATTTTTATGATCCGACTCACAATAAATAACAGAGATATTTTGAATATTTTGATGACTAAAAAGTAAAAAATCTAAATATCTCAATATTAATATTCATGATGGATAAAATATGAATACACAACTACATTTGCAGGCGACTAAATTTGCTATAAGATTGGTTCTATGCAATTCGATCCAAAAATAACGAAAATTTTTTCGAATTTACGAAATTCCTCCCCTCTAACACCCTCCCCTCTAACACCCTCCCCTCTAACCCCCCTCCCCTCTAACCCCCTCCTCTCTAATCCCCTCCCCTCTAATCCCCCTCCCCTCTAATCCCCCTCCCCTCTAACCCCCACCCCTCTATCTCCCCTCCCCTCTAACTCCCCTCCCCTCTAACTCCCCTCCCCTCTAACTCCCCTCCCCTCTAACTCCCCTCCCCTCTAACCCCCTCCCCTCTAACTCCCCTCCCCTCTAACTCCCCTCCCCTCTAACCCCCCTCCCCTCTAATCACCTCCCCTCGAACCCCCCTCCACTCTAACCCCCCTCCCCTCTAACCCCTCCCCTCTAATCCCCTCCCCTCTAACTCCCCTCCCCTCTATCTCCCCTCCCCTCTAACTCCCCTCCCCTCTAACTCCCCTCCCCTCTAACTCCCCTCCCCTCTAAACCTCCCCCTCCCCTCTTAACGGCCCCTCCCCCCTCTAACCCCTCCTCTCCCCTCTAACCCCCCTGAGCCCTCTAACCCCCTCCCCTCTAACTCCCCTCCCCTCTAACTCCCCTCCCCCTCTAACCCCCTCCCCTCTAAATCCCGTCCCCTCTAAAACCCCGCTCCCACTAACTAAACTCCCCTCCCCTCTAACCACCGTCCCCTCTAACCCCCCTCCACGCTAACCCCCGCCCCTCTAACCCCCTCCCCCCTAACCCCCCGCCCCCTAACCCCCCCCCCCCCTAAACCCCCTCCCCTCTAACCCCCTCCCCTCTAACTCCCCTCCCCTCTAACTCCCCTCCCCTCTACTTCCCTCCCCTCTAACAAACTCCTCCCCTCTAACTCCCCCCTCCCCTCTAACCCCCTCCCCTCTAACTTCCCTCCCCTCTAACTTCCCTCCCCTTCTAACCCCCTCCCCTCTAACCCCCATCCCCCTCTAACTCCCCTCACCCTCTTTAAAAAACTCCCCTCCCCTCTAACCCCCTCCCCTCCTAACCACCCCTCCCCTCTAATCCCCTCCCCCTCTAACCCCCTCCCCTCTAATCCCCTCCCCCTAATCCCCTCCCTCTAACCCCCTCCCGTCCCATCTAATTCCCCTCCCCTCTAACCCCTCCCCTCTAACCCCCTCCCCTCTAAACCCCCTCCCTCTAACTCCCCTCCCTCTTAACCCCTCCCCTCTAACTCCCCTCCACCTCTAACCCCCTCCCCTCTAACCCCGTCCCCTCTAACCCCCTCCCCTCTAACTCCCCCTCCCCTCTAACTTCCTCCTCCCCTCTTAACTCCCCTCCCCTCTAACCCCCTCCCTCCGAACCCCCCCTCCCCCTCTAACCCCCTCCCCTCTAACCCCCCTCCCCTCTAACCCCCCTCGCCCTCTAATCCCCCTCCCCTCTAAACCCCCCTCCCCTCTAACCTCCCCTCCCCTCTAACTTCCCTCCCCTGTAACCCCCTCCCCTCTACCCCCCTCCCCTCTAACTCCCTGCCCTTTTAACCCCCTCCCCTCTAACTCCCCTCCCCTCTAACCCCCTCCCCTCTAACCCCCTCCCCTCTAACCCCCTCCCCTCTAACCCCCTCCCCTCTAAATCCCCTCCCCTCTAACCCCCCTCCCCTCTAACCCCCCTCTATTCCCCCCTCCCCTCGTACCCCCCTCCCCTCTAACCCCCTCCCCTCTAACCCCCTCCCCTCTAAGTCCCCTCCCCTCTAATCCCCCTCCCCTCTAACCCCCCTCCCCTTTCATCCAACTGTCCAATATCGTCCACCCCTAGGGAGGATCGATGAACATTTGAGAAAAACGGATACGGATTATCCTTTCTTTCTAAGTAAAAATTCGATGAGTAGTAGAAGGGGTTTTGGAAGGCTGAAAACAAGAAAATGCTAATGGCTTGATATTTAAGATTTTAAGAAAATGTATAGTATACAACCATTTAAGAGCATCAATATTTAAACAAGATTGCTACTATAAATTTTTATGATCCGACTCACAATAAATAACAGAGATATTTTGAATTTATGAAGCCCCCCCCCCAGTAACAATTACGATAATTTTCGAAAATTCAAAATATCTCCGTTACCACACGTAGGATAAAAAAGTCCGTCACGCAGGGGCTGCGTAAACTAAGCAGATTTCCCACGTGAAGTTTTACAATAGAGAAATCAGCCTAATAACAGCTGTAGTAGTAAGTAACCTCTAAACCTATTCACGAGGGACAAATAGTTACAGAAACGGTCACCAGAGCTCTCAGCGGAAAGGCCGAACATAGGCGACCACACGCAGAATACAAATTCTTATATCTCGGTTAATATTCAAGATACAGTATAAATGTATAGAACAATATTTATATTAAATTGAATTTGCAATAAGATTTATTCTATACAATTTTTCGGATCCGACGCATAATAGTAAGACGCAAGATATTTTTGACTTTTTTGAAAATCCTCGCCCTCTAAACCAAAAAAAAACCGCCCCCCCTCCCACTGGTCCGATTTTCAGCCATTAACGAACTTGGATCTTTCTTTTTACATACAACATTTAAATATCGAGTTTGGTACCGATCAAACAAAAACTGCGACCGCTAGAGCGGTAACAGACAAATATATATACAGTAGAGCGTCGTTTATCCGAACTAATTGTGATCGCGCACGTTCGGATAATCGATTTGTTCGGATAACTAGTTTTTTTAAGAAAATAGGATAATTGTATAAAACACTTTGTATTCATCATTACAATTACATATTACATATTAAAATACATACTTCCGACGCGCATGAACCTGCAAAAAGAGTGGGAGAGGCGGAAGGCTGACATCCCGCGTTTCCAGCCGCGGAGTAGACTTCCATTTCAGGGAAACAGAAAGAAGCTCTGATTCCCCGAACGGTAGGGCTCAGTCAGTCCCGCGAACACAAAAGGAGGGAACCCAGGCTTTTCCGTTCTGCTAAAAAGTTATTCACGCTCTAAACAGGGCATTGCTTCAAAGAATACATATTCTTGAAATTTTCAACTTCTTCATTGAAATATGTAGTTAAAAAAAAAAAAAAAAAAAAAAAACAACTTTCCAAAGCGCGTTCGGATAATTGACGTTTCGGATAATTGACGTTCGGATAAACGACGCTCTACTGTATATACTAGCTCAGATACCCGGCTTCGCCCGGGAATTGATTTGAGGCTGAATGGTGAAGGATATTTTTTTGTCAAGGGCTTTACTTTGCATACATATTTTGACTTTTACCCGTCCCAGCGTTTAGGGCTAATGGCCGTCGTTTCTGGGGATTTGTTAATAATAAGATTTGTAAATTCAGGACTCCCTTATAACCCCCACACTGCCAGTTCATAGAATTGTTAGTATGGCTATATTTATAAGGATGGCGTTAGTGCTAATACACAGTCTTTTGTACCAAATAAAAAATTGTTGACTCCCGCTATAATTTTTAGCGTATAACGCATTTATTATTCGGTATACGACGATATTGTAAATAACAAAAGTTTCTCTAAATAACAAAAATAAACAACTTTTGCTATGTACATATTTGCCGAAAACCCCAATAAGGAAAACGAAGTATCACTATTTTTAATTTCAAGACTCCTCCCTTATAACCCCCACTACTGCCCGTCCCTAGAAATGTTTAGTATGGCTTATTATAAGGATATCGTTAGTATTAATTTCAGCATAGCGTAGTTTGGTTTAGTTCGGTTTGAGTCTTTTGTGCCAGAATTAAACTTGTGGACTCCCTCTATAGTTTTTAGAGTATAACTCATTTATACTTCCGTATACGGCAAAAGTGAATATAACAAAAGTTACTCTAAATTACACAATAAACAACTTTTGTTATGTTCATATATGCCGAAAAACCAATATGAAACGAAATATCGCTATTTTTAATTTCTGGCTTCCCTTATAACCCCCACTCCTGCCCATCCCTAGAAATGTTGGCATGGCTTGTTATAATGAAAGCGTTAGTGCTAATACATATACCGAGTTTTATTTAGTTTGGTTGATTCTTTTGTGCCATATAAAATAGTTCATTTCCTCTATAGGTTTTAGCGTATATCTCGTTTATAACTCGGTATACGACGAAAGTGCATATAACAAAAGTTACTCTAAATAACAAAATAAACAACTTTTGTAATGTGCATATTTGCCCATAAACCAATAGGAATCGAAATATCGCTATTTTTAATTTCTGGCTTCCCGTATAACCCCCACTCCTGTTCGTCTCAGAGGATATTAATATAGCCTAAAGTCTAAGTTGGGTTAGTAGTAATATACATACCAAGTTTCATAAAATTCGGTTCAGCCGTTTTTGCGTGAAAAGGTAACAAACAAACAAACAAACAAATAAACAAACAAACAAATAAACAAACAAACAAACAAACAGACACCAAAGAAACAAAATGCAGTTATGGTGTCTATGACATGTGAAACGAAAAGTTATCGTGAAATTTCGTGAAAAAAATCAATGTACAGACAGAGGTTACAATTTTATATATATATATATAGATATATATATATCTATATATATATATATATATATAAATATATAAATATATATATACAGTTTATGAACGGACTTCATTTTCGTCATCTACTAGGTAGGATCGATGGACATTTGAAGAAAAATGTCGAAAATTCCGTCATGAGTACAACCTCAATAGCTGATTTCCCTTAAGGGAAATCTGCTAAAAATTGTAAAGAACCAATCTTATTGCAAATTAAATTTACTATAAATATTGTTCTATACATTTATTCTCTATCTTGAATATTACCCAAGATATTTGTATTTTTATTAAATGTGGGCGGACAACGGACGAGTCAGTTTCCCGCCAAAAGCTAGTTCGGCCGTTTCCTTAACTGTTTGGCTCTCTTATGGAGATTTCTCTATTGTATAACTTCTCTTGGGAAATCTGCTTAGTTGACGCAGCCCCTGCGTGACGGACTTTCGTAGTATTGTCCCTAGCTAGATATGGCGTACTACAAGGCGTGTCCTGCAACTAATTCATATTCTCGTGTCGCGTTGTAGTAAAAAGCAGCTTGTTCATGAATGGGTGGGTGTTAATACTACCCACTTATCCTTCATTCACACTTCTATCCCTCACAAGTCTTGCTATCTTTCAAGATTATCATTTGTGATTTTTCAGATTTATTATTAAAAATATCTTTTGCTGTACAGGTTAGCCATGTGAGTTAAAAGGTTGGCCTTAATCTCACACGGCAAACCTAGAGTGGCGAGTTCGATTCCCGACAGAGAAATTAGGAATTTATTTAGTGACGAGCTCACTAAATATAATACTTAGTCCCACCAAAGCTAGAAAAGTGTGGTAACATGTAGATAACCCTTCCCAATTAGCCATATTAGCAATAAGTGAACTTTAATAAGTAATAATAATAACTACATATTGCTCAATAGTTAATTGTAGTAATTATCTTCGTTATAACACTCGAAGATAAATTGACTCTGGTTTGTGTACTAATAATGTTCCTTAAAAAAGAATTACTAAAGTTCAATATAGTACTTTATAATATTTATTATATATAAATCTCCAAATTCATTTACCTGCCTTTACATCTTTTCACAACATACAAAAATGATACAACAGTAATAGCACAATCGTAATGGTTATAATTTGGTAGCTAATGTTGCCGTATTCATGCACGTCACACCTAATTTACAAATAAAGACAGCTGAACTGAGTCAGGCTACAAAGCCTCAACAAATTATCAGCTTCTCAGAAACACAAAAAATTTACAACATTGAAGATAACTGAACACTACTTTAATTATTATAGCTTGGGTTTCCATTTTTTTTTTTTTGATAGATTTCTCTTAAAGGAAATCAGCTATTTCTGTTGTCCTCTAGAAGCGATTGTCGAATCATTTCTTAAACGTTCTTCGATCTTACCTAATAGATGACGAAAATGAGGTTCATTAAAAATGTTTTATATACATAAGTTTATACACACACACACGCACACACACACACACACACACACACACACACACACACACACACACACACACACACACACACACACACACACACACACACACACACACACACACATTACTTTAACGTTTTAACCACTGAAAAATTTATTTGTATTTTTTTTTTTTCAGCCTCAGTTAACCCCCACACTTACAAATGGGTTTTAGCGTTAGTCTCAATTTTATCACTAGTAATTTCATTTTCAACATAAATTTGAACTTGCTGCTATATTTGATAGTTAGTGGTGAAATAGAATATCTAATTTGAAATGATTACATCAGCATATCTTTCCGGATGAGGGAAATATGCTTAATTACCGCAGCACCCAAGTAATGGCCTTTTTAGAAGATATCCCTTAAGGGAAATCAGCTATTGAGGTCGTACTCATGACGCGATTTACGAAATTTTTCTTCAAATGTCCATCGATCCTACCCAGGAGATGACGAAAATGAGGTCTGTTCAAAACTGTATATATATATATATATATAAATATATATATATATAATAATATAAATATATGATATATATATAAATAATATATACGTTGTTACGGTTTTGTATTACCAATATCAGTAATAAACGTTGGTAAGAAGAGTTCTTTTGGATTGCAAAATTAATTACTCGCTAGTTTCACATTTTTTATCCACTCTGCAAAATTTATTTCACAAAGCACAATTAAACTTGGTGATTATTCTTAATTACTACTCACTAGTATACACTGATTAGCGTTACCTGTTCTTCATGAGTCACAGTCCAATAATTCCATTGAAATTTCAAAGAAAAGACGCACTGCACTGTCCTTTACTTCTCGCGCGGCTACTGCACTGTCGTCCTTCTACTTCGCGGGGCCACTGCACTGTCCTT